>JAUELF010289222.1:0-10116 GCA_031471495.1 Clinocardium nuttallii | reverse complement strand
TTTGAAAACATGGTGACAAAAGAAGAAATTGCTCAAAACGAGCAATTTCTCCTTTTGTCACAATGTTTTCCACTTTTGGTCATAGGTTATATATATCCATTCAATTATAGAGATTTTCTATTTTTTAACAAAATATGATCAAAGTTGTCTGCTGCAGAATTATCGTATGACGGAAAGGGTTAAAGCCTACTTATAATTAAGTTTATCAATGTTATGCAGAGTTTCTAACAAATCTAAACTCAACAAGGCAATTCAATTTAAGTTTGCATTATATGACACAGATCCAATACAATCATTTAAATGTATTTTTATCATGAACATTTTAGAGAAAGGAGAATCAAATTGTGTTGCTTGATAGGTGCTATTTTAACCTTTTCACAATACATGTATTTAAGACAAGAGGACCATGATGGTCCTTTTTTGCCAACCTGATTAAAAACACCTTCAATAGTTTTCAAATTGTTTACACTTTACATACCAGCAGAGCCAGCTCTTGCCCACTTGTGGCCATGTTTGTCAACGGATCGGAATAATAAAGATAACATGAAGAAGGATGGAAGGAGCAAGAAAAAGTCATGATTTAATTATTCAGTACCCTGTTTGCTTTTTCTTGAAATATGTGAAAATTGTAAAACTTATGCCCCATTTATGGCAAATGATTTCAATAAATAAACTTACATTAATAAATATTTTCCATATATTTTAACCCTTTCCCTCATACGAATAATTCTCCAGCAGACGACTTTGAACATAATTTGTCAAAAAATGGAAAAACTATGACTAAAATTAGATTTCTTTTTTTGTCACTATGTTTTCAAAAAGTCGTCTGCTGCAGAGGCGTCAGATAGCGTATATATGAGGGAAAGGGCTAATAGACAATTTTAAAGTCGTCTGCTGCAGATTTGTTGAATATGACTGTCAAGTTTGAATAACCTAAACCAATGCCTTGTATTTGTTTGTTCTCTTCTGTTACATAATTTTATCACATAAAGACAATAAAAAAATCTGGGTAGCAGAAAATGAAAGCATAATTTTGAAAATGAGGAGAAAACATATAAAAACTGAGAAATGGATCATTATAAGACATTCCTCTGATTCACACAATGATAACAATCAAAATCTATTTTCAACACATGACATTTTTGACTGCTACAGTTGGGTATTCATTGGTGTAATTTAATTAAATCGTTTAGTGCTTGAAAACTGACTGCCCAAATTTGTGAGACAGTCATTTTACCCTTTTGTCACAATGTTTTTAAAAGTTTCTCGCTGTAGATAGGTCAGAAGGTTTCTACAAGTGTGAAACAGTTGACCCTTCCCTCATACAGATGCTTTTTGACGCCTCTGCAGGACCCAACTTTTTGAAAATATTGTGACAAAGGAAGAAATTGAACAAAACAAGCAATTTCTCCTTTTGCCACTGTATTTTCAACTCTATTCAATTCTTAAACTTTCATTTATAAAGATTTTTGGAATATAAATGTTGCAATCAAAATTCCAAGTTGAAACAACAAGACCATAGTGTATAATATAAGTATAGTGTTAATCAGAGACAGAAGTTCAACAGATTAAAATACATGAAACACTGCTAAAGTTATAAATCTAAAAAATCAAAAAGCATGTACAGTATTCCTAAAAAGATTTGATTAAAAAGCAACACAGTCAGAGAATGAGAGATAAAACAAATCTTCCAATAAATACTTAACAGATTGTTAAACAGAAATATAATTAATAAGTATATGATTATGAATACATCCAATATTCAACTTCAATACTAACTTTGAGGTATGTCTTCTTCCACTGAAATCACAAAGTATAACACAAGATAATTTATAAATAACTTGTAGATTTATAGTTCTAAATGTTACCTGATACAGATGACCTTAGATACCATTGCAGCAGATGACTTTTAAGAACATTGTGGGGAAAAATAAAAGGATTTAACTCAATGTGAGCAAATTATTTTTTCACACAATATTTTCAACTCTGTTTTAAAAAAAATAACCTGACTGAAGTATATGTTCCTCCTCTGACATATATCGTTTGTCAGTTTCCGCGCAATCTTGTGTATATTTATATTTGATATGAAGTGTAATAAGAGGTACATGTAAGTTAGAATATTTATAAATAAAATGTTGTTTAAACTAAATACATGGAACTATGACATGCCATTGTACGTAATTAATATTTAAAACAGACTGTGAACAAGAGCATTCCAGGGAACACATGTGTTGCCAACAATAAGATGGATAATAAGTGAGAATATAATCAGACAATAAAAGGTGACAAAGGGGGATAACTAAAATGATGCATGCTAGTTTAATGGCTATTGTACACTTCATTGCTGCAGATCATGAGGTATCATTTACCCTTTCCCACATACAGCAAATCTGCACCAGACCACTCTGAAAACATCGGAACAAAAATTTGAAGTTCTCTATAAACCAAAAGTGAAACCATTTTATTAGACTTGAAAACATTGTGGCGAAAGAAGCATGAGCAATTTCTTTTCTTTTGTCACAATGTTTTCAAAAAGTTGCCTGCTGCAGAGGCGTCAACAACGTCTCCATGAGGGAAATGGTTAAACCAACTATTGGGATTGAAACCTGGGAAAATAAGTGTGAAAATGGCTAGACAAGAACAAATTTGAAAAAGGTAGATAACTAAAAAAAAAAAGACATGCTGGAGTAATGCACCTTGTGATGTCTAATTTTCCTGATCACTTGGTATTAGTGTTGCCAGTTAATTCACCATTTAGAAACAAATGTTTTGACCAATTAATGCAAAGGTTGACAGACAGATAAACAGACAGACCTATTGCAGAGAAGTGAACCCTATGTGTCACCTTGCCTTACAGACAAGTGACACAAGATAAATTGTACAACATAAAAATTCTCTCCATGCAGCAAGATAATTACATGTCTAGATACCACAAGAGTTAACCCTTTCCCTCATATAGATGCTTTCTGATACCTCTACAGGAGACGTCTTTTGACAACATTGTGTCAAAAGAAGAAATTACTCAAAACAAGCAATTTCTCCTTTTGTCACCAAGTTTTCAACTCTATTCAACGAAAATTGTATCATTTGTAGAGGTTGACCATATTTTTGCCTAGATGTTTATGCAGTTGTCTGCTGTAGATGTGTTGTATGAGAGAAAGGGTTAAATGATAGTGATTTTGTCATGAACATGGCTCTATATTTATCACCAATTTGACAGGGCACAGTGAAAAAATTACCATACTAAAATCCAGCAACTGTTATTTGTTGTTTCAAGCATTAAGTGGCAAAAATAAGTAAAAACCTCTCCATATATATATGTGAGTTAAATAATCAAATAAAGTTGTAAACCTTGTGGCAAAAGGAATCTTTGCAACATTATTTTCAAAAGTCGTCTGCCAATAAGAAATAAGAACGCATCTGCATGTTAGAAAGTAAGTCAAAAAATTACCATAGACTTTTTAGTGATATATCTTGAAAACTGAAAGCATATTTTTTGATACAGTACCAGTAACTCTTGTACATTGTGGAAATGAGAATTGTGTAATTTTGATAAATTTTTCCCAAGCCTATGTTTTCAAAAGTAGTCTGCTGTTAAATGAAATCGATATCAGGCAAACATCTATGTCTAACAAACATTCTTGCTAAATTTGTAATAAGGAAATAACAGCTTCTTGTACATGTCACAGGATGCACTTAATGTTTCTTTGAAATTCAGGCAATTTTTGAAAAAAGAAAATCTAAAAAATGAAAACGTGTAACCCTTCTTATCTGCAGATGCATTTTGACCCATTTGCAGCAAATATTATAAATCATTGTTGCAAAGAAGAATTTGCCACAATGTTTCCAACTCTAATCAATAATATTATTTACAGCTGTAAAGATATTTGCAACCTTTTGCTTCTCTGTTTTAAAAGTATTTTCTGCAGAAAAATGGCCCTGAATCGCTCAACAGAGTTATGTAATATTACATGTCGTGCCAACTACAATAACTCATTTTGCAGTCAGCTAAGCTAATACTAGAGGCCCAAGAGGACCAATATAGCTTTACTGTCACAGAGATAAATAACCCAATATAGCTTCACTGTCACAGAGATAAATAACCCAATATAGCTTCACTGTCACAGAGATAAATAACCCACACCCTATGTTGTATGTCTTTAGTCAAATAAATATTACTCAAAAGGTCTTGAAAGAAAGGTTTATGTTCCTGTAAGTATTTCAAAATCAGACATTTAGATTTAGTAAAACAACCCTTAGTCGCTTGTGGCCATGTCTTTCCATTCAACATGGATTGAATGATTCGGGTAGAGGGTCACCTAAGGACATGTCTACACAATTATTTGATTATCAGTCTGATGCTTTTGGAATAGAGTATCTTCAAATATTTCACTATAGTCATATATATGAGGCAAAGCAGCTTTACCCTCTCGAGGCCATTTTCTTGAACAATGAAAGGAAAATTTCTAGAATATGATTTGGGAATTGGACAGATACTATTGGTGAAAAAGATTTTTACACTAAAGCCATATAAGGCAGAACAGCCCAGCCCTTGATAGCTATGTTTTTCGAACCAAAAGAACATTTCTACAAAATTATTGGAAAATCTTTCAGAGGAGATGATTTTTAAAGTTTTCATAATATATCTATATAAAGCAAACATCCCCGCCCCTGGCTGGCCATGTCAACCAATCAAATGTCTTGAAGGAATCTAATAGAGAGTCACCCAAGGAACATTTCTACAAAATTATTTGATAATCGGCCAACTGGTTTGAAAGGAGATTTATTTTAAATAGAGTTTTCTTCTTTTGGTTGTCACTGAAATCAGATGTATATATGGATTAAAGAAATATGTCATTTTTTGGTGAGGTCATTTAGAGGATGTTTTCTGTAAAGTTTCATCTCAATTGAGACAACAGTTATAGAGGAGAAGATGTTGATGGACGACGGACATTGGGCGATCACAATAACTCACATTGAGCACTTCATGCTCAGGTGATCTAAAAATAGCTGAAAATATGTGCTAGAATAAATGAATAAAACACTTGATACATATTCATGTGTGCATAATGAACTGCATGCAAAACAGTTACATCTACATATATGTAGTTACAATCCTTTTGATATGAAGCCAATGTTATAGTTACAAAACAGATGCTGAATTTTATAAAATATAACAAACATGCTGCTAATCAGGGAAGATTTAAGTTTAACCTTCAGTAATAATATTACATCTTGAGTATCTCTTGTCCTTATCATACAATGGAGGTTGTATAAAACCTGAATTGGAAATATAACTTCTTTAACCCTTTACCAGTTACATACATACACTTTCTGGCACCTCAACAGCAGCTGACTTTTGATAACAATGTGGCAAAAAGACAAATTGCTCATTGCCACAAGGTTTTCAAACTTTATTTAATTGTTCTTTCAGATTATAGACAGTATCCAATATTTTGATGAAATATTTTCAAAATTGTCTGCTGCAGATTTGTTGTATGTGGTAAAGAGTAAATCACAAAAAAATACCTTTATGTAATATTTCAATTATGTGTATGGTGTAAGCCTTTATATTTCACTATAAACTTCTCCGCTTTATAACTATTTTTTAGTTATAATTCTAAAGCACCCACGTGATTTCAGCATTCTAATATTGCTTTTCCTTGACAGTGATGATTTTAAATTATAAAATATCTCTACTTAAAGCAGATGGCTTTTGAAAAACATTGACGACAATTCTCAAAATGAAGGATTCTTTTTTGCAATATAATTATCTTGCTTATATACATGTCTAAAAATGTAATTGTTTTAGTTTTTATTTAACAGTCTTTTCATCCAATTTTAAATTGATTTCCCTGTTTGAATATACAACCTTATGTGATATTAAGTTGATATAATTTCTGAAAATTGTTCAAGTAAGACGCAACAAAGCAGAGAACTAACTGTACAAACCTGTTGGAACAGCAATAGATATAGTAATGGTGAAGGTCACTTCATGTCCCTCAAGGCCTATCTCTCCTTTCTTTGTCTTCTTCTTCACCTTTATGTCACTAGGTCCATCTACACTACTGGTACTACTTTTAGGTCTCCCCTCTGTAGTGGTTAGGTCAGATGAAGTGAGTAGGGATGGTCTCTCTAACGATGATGACTTTCTTCCATCACTTTTATCAGATTTAGATTCTGGTCTTGACTTTGGGGTTCGGGGAGATCCAGTACTTTTCTCTGTTTCGTTTAAATCAATTTTAATTTTTGTTTCATCCCCTGACACTGTTTCCTCTACATTTTCATCTTTGGTTGGTGTTCCTTGTTGTGAATCTGTCACTGGTTCATTAGTCCCACTTTCCATGCCAACTTTTTCTGTTTTTTCTTCTGACATTTTTCTCTTTCATAACCTGTAAAGATTAAGATGTTAAGAATACAAATGGGATATTTTCGTTTTTATAAAGTTTAATACAGATGGGTTTTTTAAAAAAACATTACAAAAAGGGAAGTAGGAGGGCAGAGGAAGATTGCAAAAATCTGTCTTTATTTTAAAAAACATGTCATATTATTGATACTTTATAGTGGGCTGGTGGAGTTTAGTAAAAAATATCTGACAATGTACTGTGTACACCACTTTACAACTTAAAAGAAAACAGGTATATTCACTTCTTTCTTAGTAAAGCTTAATTATAAAATTCAATGTGTAAATTGTCTAACTGTGAACTGTCCAATATGATGTCTGTTGCAAAGTAGGCTGTGATCTCTTGCTTTCTTGATAAATATATGGCAGAGCAAAACAGGGCCAATTCTCAGAGTCAGAACACTTTACAGTCAAACTTGCGATCAGCAGCCACCAAAGGGAAATGATAAAACTTGCTGCTTAACCCTTTCCCTCATACAACAATTCTGCAGCAGACGACTTTGAACATATTTTGTCAAAACATAGAAAATCTCTGTAATTTAATGGACAACCTATGACAAAATGGAAATTTAAACATTATGGCAAAAGGAGAAATTGCACGTTTTGTACAATTTCTTCTTTTGTCACTATGCTTTCAAAAAGCCGTCTGCTGCAGAGGCGTAATAAAGTGTGAACAAAACGTGCAATTTCTCCTTTTGACGCAATGTTTTCCACTTTTCGTCATAGGTTATTCATTCAATTATAGAGATTTTCCTTTTTTTTGTCAAATTATGTTTAAAGTCGTCTGCTGCATAATTGCTGTATGAGGAAAAGGGTAAAAATCCTGATTCTATGTTGTTCCATACCTGATTGAATATTCTGTTTGCTTATACAAAAGGTAAAGTCTAAAGATTCAACACATACAAAACCATATATTAAACATCTGAGTATCCATTTGCTGTCACTTCTAATTCTCACCTATTAGTTTAAACTATATAAAGTCTGTTAACAATTTTAGGCCCATACCAGATAACAATTAATACTTTGAAGAGATATAAATTGCTTAAATATCTCATTTTGCCACAATGTTTTCAACAATTGCTAACCCTACAATCCTGACAGAGCGACTAGGAGGGAAATTAAGCCATTTTTACCATGTTTAAACTGGAAAGTAGGATACCAAGTTTTTGAGACAGTACCATAAAAACATAATTATTATATAAGTGACGGGGAAAAAAAGTAATAACTCATTTTTGAACAATACAATTTGCTTATTTTTCGATTATATTATCTTCTGGACAGACAAGAGATAATATTACCCAAATTCACCAAGTACACAATGTAACAATTGAAGTATACAAAACCAATACCCAGAGGACAAAATAGCCAGCCTATATACATTATTATTTACTTCATTAGCTTTGAAATGTAATACCTTTACAATAGGTATGTGATAACCTGATGTAAACTAGAAAATACTCTATAAAAATATGTATAACAACCCTTCCTTTTTAATATATAAACAACTTGTAATGCCTTGTGTGGCTGATGACTCTTGAATACATTGTGGGAAAAAAAGAAATTGCTCAACATGAGTCATTTCTTCTTCTCATAAAATAGCAGCTCGTCAACTTTTGTACTAAATTATTCTTCAGTTTTAATTAAAATACTAGATGGGTTTTTTTCTATAGCATTAATTGAATGCTTTCAAGGCAGCCATCTTTAAACCTTCCCCATTTGCAAAGCATTTTGATGCATCTGCAACAGATGACTATGGAAACATTGTGGCACCATGAGCAATTTCTCCTTTTGCCACAATGTTTTCATCTCTGTTCAAATCTCTGTTCTCAGTGTGCCTTGATGGAGGGTGTAAATAAAGAAAGGGTCAAGTATTGGTATCCAGATACTATTTTTCTCAAGTCTCTAGTTAGTACCTCGTGCCTCTAGTGCCTTGACGGGGCCGTAAATAAAGAAAGGGTCAAGTACTATTGGTATCCAGATACTATTTCACTCAAGTCTGTAGTTAGTGCCACTATTGCCTTGACGGAGGGTGTAAATAAAGAAAGGGTCAAGTATTGGTATCAACATATCTGTTTGACTCAGGTCTGTGGTATGTGCCAAGAGGGAGAAAGAGCATACAGAAAAGGGTCAAGTATTAAAAGTATCCACATAATATTTTGAGGGAGAAAGTGTCAAACAAGTGTCCATGTAATATTTCACACACAGTTTTGTCTACCATCATGTAATAGAATGACATGGAGGATCAACTTCATTGTACTGTCTGCAATCTATGTTCAGACAACTTAATTCCCTAGATCCTGTATAATCATTAACCCTTTTCTTGATACTGATGATAGTTAATCTTTTTAAGGCAGATGCCGCAGTCACGATTATTGAAAACATTGTGCGAAAAAGAAGAAATCCCTTAAAAAGTGCAATTTTTCCTTTTCCCTCATTCTTTGGACTTTGTATCAAAAAGAGTGCAAAACAATGTGGTAAAATGAGAAATTGCCCTTTTTGAGGGATTTCTTCTTTACACACAATGTTTTCAATAATCGTGACTCTGCTGTAAAAACATTACTCATTTTCCTAATTTAAGATGTTACATTTTTACCTTCAGATAGACTGACACTATTTCATTAGAAGATCATGAAAAGGGTATCTAATTTCAATGGCTTGTATTCTTATTTACCTATTACTGACTAAATGTTTTCAAAGTAAACTGCTGCAGATTTGTTGTATTTCGCAAACTTAATATTTCAAATGAGAAATTCAGCAATTATAACATATATATTTGTATAGGGAGCCAGAAATTATACCCTTCGTTAAAAAACTTTATAATGCGGACAGTAGCCAATTCATAATTTTCACGTGGCGGACAGTATCCCCTTCTTCATTTTTCATTATTAATGATGCATCGTAATATTAAAGCAGAGCACTAGATAAGGAGTGTTATGCTTGTTCTAAAATCCTTATTTTACCCACACCAAAGGGTTTGATGGATAATAAGAGAGATATTGTGGGGAAAAGAGCTGTAAACCCCTCCTTATCTTGACCTCCTGTTATTAATGTAGCTGTTTTATTATATTTGTATAACCTCTCCTTATTAAAGATTGATGCAATCAACCCAGAATGTCAAACAGACAATAGACTACCTATATCTACCTGTCACTTGTATAGGTTTATGGGAAAAGAGGTTAATATAAACATTTATCCTTTCCCACATACAGCACAATCATCTGCATCAGGCGACTTTGAAAATGTCTTGGTAAAAGTGTGGAAAATGCCAATGAATGAGAATTAAATCATTAAATAGAGTTGAAAATACTGTGGCAAAAGGAGATATTGCTCATGGAGATATTGCTCGTCATATATCTTTTGCAAGTGTTTTCAGCAGGTGATTAATTGTTTTGTGTTTAACACCGCTTTCAACGGCGGGGTAAGTGACTATTACTACTGGTCCATGTATCCTGACAGCAGCCAGTCAGTTGTATTATGCTAACCCTGTAACAGGAGCGCCAAGGAGGAAAGTCCCGGGTTCGAATCCTGTGATGAGCAGGTTCTGCCTTTGGGATTTTTCCACTCTGGTTAAGTATCCAGGAAGCAGACATCAAGCGTGATTAATATAAGCTGAAAGCTTGTTTTGAAATGTTGTAGAATAAACTAGAAATATCACTGAAGGTGATGAATACCCCCAGCTGGTGCCTGACAATATACATATGTATGAGAAATTC
>JAUELF010289221.1:0-10205 GCA_031471495.1 Clinocardium nuttallii | reverse complement strand
CTAGCTCCACTGAAGAAAAAAGCATATCAGGAAATCAGTTCAATGCGGACTATGTTTGTGTACACCCAATCATAAACAGGATAATATATACACATTTTATTGTAATTTAAGATTATTAAAAATAAATTAAAGAAATATCGTGAGCAAGAGAAATTATACGTTTACCATCGTGTGCCATTATTCTTCACACTTGATGATTGCATGAGAGTGGAAAATTCATTCTTAAAGGAGAAATTGCGAAAGAGACAGACGGAACAAATATATTACCTAAATGTATGTGTCTTCAACTTGTTCGCCAGGTCTTTATTTCTGTCTGTTATCCAACCTCTATATACTACTGATATGACAGAGTATATTGATTAGACGAAATAAATTAATAACGGTTCGTGTTTTATCAATATTTACATGTTTATTTTGACTTATTTTCCGATTCGACTGGCACCGTTATGATCATAGGGACATGGCACGCTATAACAAATGTATACTCTATTATATAGAGAAAAGGGGTATAACATCCCGTTCAGCCTCATTTGACTCATGTTTGCATTTTGTTCTGATATATAACAAATAAAAGCACTGAAAGTACCAGTGGCAAGGTTGTGTTGGTATTCGCAGTAAGGTCAGACTGACGGTTGTATGTGAATGTACACAAAATATATGTGTCAACTATGAATGGCTTCTCTTATTAATGAGTTTAGTCACTTTGACAAAAGCAGTTTATTTGAGTATGACCTTGGGGTTTTGATTTGACTTTGTCAATAACATTCATACCAGATTCCATTATAACAACTGCCAAGTTTACAATGTTGGTAAAGCGGATGGGGTTGATACTCACACAAGGGAAGTAGGAAGCATGATATTTTAGATTTAAGAGAAACATATGCAGGATGTAACATATTTGATTTTCATTTAAGCTAAACAAAGACAATTTACGTAATTTTCTTTATAATTATTAATAAACTCGAGGACGATTATAGTCCTATTTCTCTCACATGTGCAACATAATTTGGATAGTTATATATGTACATATAAGACAATCAAACCATTGATGACTTTCAAAGATAATTGTTCAAATTGACATTTTTTCACTTTTATTAATTTCCAAAAAGATACAATTATGATAAGTATTCTTCTTATCCCTGTTACACTCAACCTGAATGTGTTAATCACACCCTCTTACCTACCAAGGTCTGTGTAATAAACGGTCATTAATGTCTGAACCTAAACAATGAACATTTTACTGATAATGTTAGCACATAAATTTGTAGGATTTAAGAAACATACATTTTTTCTGAGCCACTTTTAGCCTATGTCTCACATGGATAATGACGATGTTAGGCCCAATCCTTGTTTCACCAAGGGATCCATTTGTCGAATAACCTTTTTTAATTGGACGTATATTATGCCCGGGAGCTTTATTATTTGTTTACTATACACAGGATAGAAAAAACAAGCTATGACCCTGGCGACAATGTTTTTCAATTGATTGGTACAAGTTGAACAATCCTGGTAAGGCGTCACTCAATGAACACTTTTTTCAAATCGGGCCAGTACTTTCGGACAAGAAGTAATTGCATTTCCGCCCATGTTAATGCCGCAACAACCAAAGTTTAACATGATCCCGAGAAACGCTTCATTTATAATAAAACGGTTTCTCTGTCAAATATTCAACGAGAAAAGTAACACTTTACGTGATGTCGTTTCAATGTTATAACATCATATTTAGCATCTGATTGATAAAGATATCCTTTCAACTTGTCCGATTCTTTCTTATAATATGTGCAGTGTGTCAATTGTAATGCGCACCAGTACGTTCATTGTGAAGAGCACGATGTATTCGATCCATTTGCTGTAAACCTGGACGACGTGGTTGAACAATACCTTGGCATTACCTTGTTATCGTGCATTTGATGCACATACGGTCATTTTAAATGTTACGTAAAACATACCAAGAGTAAGATTGTCTCTGTGGTATACTGATTGCGTTCAACGTAGGTTTTTATTTTTGTCGTTCAAGTGTCTCCCTAGAATTTGATTCAAAGAAGTTGTTTGCTTGCATCAACAAAAGTGACGGCATCTAGCCTCTCATAATATCTACCTAATCAAAACACGTCTAACAAGCGGTGTACATAACAACTAATTAAACAGTGCACAAATCAAGCTCCATTCCACAGAGCTCGTTTTCACAAGTTGCCAATTCATCAACTGCAATGCTAACGATTTGTTTTGGTCAATTTTGGATATTTTCGGAACGGATCTGTCCCCTTCTGAACTTGACGTTTGTCTAAGCTGCAAATACAATTTACCATCAACAGGCTTGTATTCATCACATCAGACTATTCTTCTTTCATAATCTTTACGCTTAATAAACTCACACGGATGTTTATGGTGAAGAAAAATCACCTCTAGACGGAAGTAGCACAGAGCATGCTGAATCGTTCGCCGATACCAGTAAAACGATGTCGGCAATCTCCGTCAATCTCCGCCAATGGTGAACAAATATGAAGCGATCGATATCGCGTCTTACCTATGTAGATGCATTGTGCAAGAAAGAATCCACCAGGCGAAAATGGTAACCGTAATTTTGGACCAAATCGAGCCCGTAAGAAACCGATGTTTAGCATTCTCTACTTTCACTTTTAAGCAAGTTCAAAATACCAAAAGTGATCAAATCAATAATTTTAAGTGCATTCTATTCACACATATACAATGAATTTAAACTCAATGTCATATATTTAATCGTTCAACTTCACTGACATGCCTATACTCTGTGTAACATGTTGGCGAGCGTGTCATATCTACGAGCTCGATGTTATGTTAGCATTTTGTATCAGTTTTACAACTAGTGGTGTTATCAGGTTACATTCCGCCTGGGATTGTTGTCGATCTGTGACAAATGAGAAAGAACGATATTGTCTGACGATATTGTTGCTTTCGGCTGACGCGAGACTTGTCAGGAATGTTTGTTCTTCCATCGAGTTCATGTGGACTAAATCACCACACAACTCTCTACATGAAACCTATATACAATAGAGAACTTTTTTTACTGGCATGAATTGCCTATTGAACGTGAACCTAAATCACTACATACATGTACGACAGGAATCACAACGAACCTCTCTAAATGACACCTAAATAAAAAGCATATAATACCTTAATTGATATTCTGGTATATATGTGAACTAAATGAACAGACGACTCTCCATGTAACCTATATTTATTTAACTCAGCGCCGAATTGTTTAAAGTTGACTTTCTCATGTCCAGATTCGGGCGACTCTATTTCATGTATGATATATTTGGAATATTTTTATAACTATAAGGCAAGCAATGCTGATTTCAGATGACACAGCTCGTTACGAGCCGACTTACCTGAAGCTGTATTGTTTGCAAAAAGATTAATATAGCCTTTGGAACTGAAACAGTTAACTAAATAACAACAACACTCTTCAAGATACTATATAACACATGATGTACTGCAATCCATGCTACTCGAATCACGTCACACAATTTCTGCATTATACATTTATAACACAAGGTCTTAAAACCATTCCATACGTCATCGATCAACAAAACTGGCTAATGATGATACTGCATTGGTTGTTAATTGACAACTTTAACTTGTTACTGAACTTTGTGACAGGATAACCATGTGCTTCTTAACAAAAAACGAAAAGCGAACATCCAAATCAGCTTGTTCCTTCATGTAATAGGATCTCTGTTCAAAATCAGGACGGACACAATCCTAAAAGCCGCGTGAGCTATTTTTAACGCAAATGGACTATACAAATGTGCATTTGTATTTCAAAGTTAAAAACTACATTTTCTGTCCTGCCATACTTAAAAAACTCAAATAATAGCTGCTTAACAGTAGATTCTTGAAACCATCTATGACTAATTGGCGAAAAGTACAGATCTAGGTAAGACTTAGCGAATGTGCTGGCTGATAGGGCTATGCATTAGTCGCAAATGCCTAATAATTGATAGTCGCAACGCGACACAAACAATTGTCTCCCGACAAATGCAGATGTTATATCGAATTAACTTTGTACACCCGTCTTAACTATCTCTAATGCATTGATCAATGGATGGATTTGATTAAATCTTCATGGAAATTTTTACCACTATAGGGAAATGTCAGAATGCAAATTTCACTAAGATTACCTAAACAAGTTATCTCTAATTTAACTTATATTGTATATCTACTGAATCTCAATATAAATTATAACGGAAAGGGAATTAACCTTCTTTTCCAAATCATATTTCATTCAACACAAGTAAACTCCCTTAAATAAATGGTTTTACAATATGAAAACACTAGAGGCAAATATTTATGAACATTTATTAGAACATTAATTTTCGTCAGAGCCTTTTTTAGTGTCCGTTGTCTCATTTCAAAACCCCATGTCACATAGGCGTACACATTGTTTCGGATATCCCGCGAAGATAAATGGACACTTTTAAACCGTCTTCTTTGAGACTAAACATTGCTAAATCATACGTGCTATTTTGGAGATCACTCGATGACGAGTGTAAACAGTTTTCAAGCCTCTACATTGACAACACCAACTGCTTGCAAGCTACTTCAGACATTCTCCTAAGAAGACGAGAGGACAGTTTCAAGCGCATGACACCAACGAACCCCAGTTAAGTATAGGCCTTCACAATACTAGTGCGTGTTTATTCGGGAACAATGTCCGCTGACTACAATCAGTTAACATAATTTCATTAGCTGGGATAAGCTGATGGATTTGATCAATGTTGAAACACGACGAAAGGTTTATATGCAATTTGCTTTCTATTATGATAGGAGGCACGTTGTGGACTACGGACTAGGTTCTTACGAAAAATAGCTTAAATTCAGTTTTGAGCTCAGTGAGTAGAAACAGGCAATGGCAAATTACCCTTTATGCAAAAAATCGACCTTATGACTATCGCCCCTTTTTTGCAATATGTATATTTTAGATCAGCCTATAATTCCTTCAACCAGCCGAATCACTAACTCAATTTTCTATTAGAAAATTTGTAATGACCAATTGGCTTGGAGAACAGCGCAGGTTCTGATGAATATGCTATATAAATTGTGCTATTCATAAATCATGAGTGTTCTGAAAGGAAGTAGGTTAGAACCGAAACTACAGCCTTGCTCAAGAAAGAAGTACCATAGGGTATACGTGACTATTTTTCAGTTTCAAGTCAGCATAAACTGTCATAATATTCGTTAAAGTCTATAAAGCTAAGGGTGAACGGAACAGATTTATTTGCAAGCTGGACTTTTGTGGAATTTGAGCTACATCGACATCTGTCGTAAAAACAACAAAATTTGATTTTGTATGAACATGGCTGAAATATTCATACATTTTGATAGTAAAGTGGATCATTTTAGTTTGATGAACACACAACAATATTTAAAAAAAAACTATCATGAAAATCGTTTTATCCTGCTGGCTAATACTGTCTGTCTTTCGGTGAAGATTCTGTACGTTGACTGTACTTTAACCCCGCAAATGAACTCCAAGCAAATAACGCTCTGTGAGATATTTCTTTGTTAGACGGCACATCCGTAGTAAAGGGTGGCTTCAAATCTTTGTCATGAAAGAAGATGTTTCTACAACTGTTTCAAAACAATTAGGAACCAATCTGCACGAACGTAGGATTGGTGTTTTTGCTCAATTTTGTTTGAATGGTAACTACATGTAGGTAAAACTAAATAAACAGAAATACACTTGAAATGTATGGTTAACTATTTTCAGTGTATTGTTTACTCATGTGTTACATCTGATTGGTCAATAACATTATACAAATGTGTCTACAGTCCTGTTGTTTATACACCTGTTTGGTTAATAACATTATACACATGTGTCTACAGTCATGTTTTACATCTGTTTGGTTAATAGCATTATACACATGTGTCTACAGTCATGTTTTACACCTGATTGGTCAATAACATTATACAAATGTGTCTACAGTCCTGTTGTTTATACATCTGTTTGGTTAATAACATTATACACATGTGTCTACAGTCCTGTTGTTTATACATATGTTTGGTCAATAACATTATACAAATGTGTCTACAGTCCTGTTGTTTATACATCTGTTTGGTCAATAACATTATACACATGTGTCTACAGTCATGTTGTTTATACACCTGTTTGGTCAATAACATTATACACGTGTGTCTACAGTCATGTTGTTTATACACCTGTTTGGTCAATAACATTATACAAATGTGTCTACAGTCATGTTTTACATCTGTTTGGTTAATAACATTATACAAATGTGTCTACAGTCATGTTTTACACCTGTTTGGTCAATAACATTATACAAATGTGTCTACAGTCCTGTTGTTTATCAGATGACACATTAAATACATGTCTCTTAAAAAGTCACAGGTAGGATATTCGTAAAACAAGTGAAACTCATCTTCAATACTGTAGCTATTGATATATAGACATATAGGGAGGGCATAAATGGTAATTTCATGCAACCTATAGGTTTCTACCTCTTTCCAGAACAAGGTCATGGTTACAGTTACCATATAACATGCGTAAGGAAAAGGGTCATAATGGATTTAATAATGATTTGAACTATTTGTAATGTTGTTCTTTTCCCAATAAGAGTGACAACAGATAGTCGAAAATAGAGGGAAATGTGACGTCTTTTAATAAAATAATCCAGGCTAAGCGAAACAGACTATTTTTGAAAATAAAGGCAATTACATACATTCGTTTGAAGTTTCGTTGAAGTTTCGTTGTATGGTCGTTACCGTTTCCCCCGTGTCTTAAGACATATCAATAACACGCCTAGACGAGTGGTGGCTCAACAGGATCTTTGTTTGTAACAAAAGTCCGAGGTTCGGCCATATGAAAGAGTACACGGAGAATTAAGGGCATTCGTAAACATATCTATTATAAATGCACAATGCACATTGTTAACAACAACTTACGACCGAAAGTCACAAAGAAGTACAACATGTCGCAGAAAGTCACATAGGACCTTATCGCTTCAGTCGGACGTAGATGTCTAGGTCATTGCTCTGTGACATTTAGTATTTTGGAAATCTAATGATTATACTTTAACTATTTGTGACGAGTATGTGGTAGCTATATGTTAATAAACGACTAACAATATCTACATAGGACATCAATAGAACAAACAATCTCTACGTACGACCTCACCCACCCTACTTACGACCTTACTACGACCAACAGTCCCTGAATCGGTCATATTTGACACACACATCTTGTGTACGAACACATGTAACCGCCAGTCTGACCTTAATTTACGAATACCAACACAACCGTACCAGTATCAGTATCAGCTGAACATCCTTCCTACATCAGTTGATATGTGGTTATGCATCGGTTTAGAACTAGGACATTTTGTCAGAGTCGGTTCGAAAGAGACGGTTCCAAATATACGCTGAACAGATATATTCAACGCCCTTCCAGATCCCAATGGCTGAGCATATAGGTTCAACAACGTTACAGACAGTTAAAACCACATACCGAAGGCAGTTTGAGCGAGATGTTCCGTATTGTGTTTAAAGTTTTATATAAATGGGACAAGTCGCAATTATAAGCTTGCTTTAACGTGAAGAGTCGTGTCCCTTAACCTGATATTTATCTTTAACTCATTGCTCAATAACAACAATCCTGATGCAATTAAGAAACTAGCATGTTGCATCTTTATGTTAATTGACTTTTGGTAAGAACATCATTCTACGTTTAAATATATTAATTTAATCGAATACTTTGTACTAGGGTCCGGTGGTCTAAATACTTTGAATACATATTTGTCAATTGTCAATTGACACTATGCAATTATCTAATCGACTGCTGTAAAAATTAATCTTTTAAATTTAATTATTATCCTTGAGTGTTGAAACTCATTCCAATACTCTCGAACAATAAATACTTCTCAAAATATATTTACTAAGTGACAGATGCACTCGCTCTATTACCGATGCTGGATGAAAACCAAGATCTCACAACCATAACTAAGTATATGTGCTTTTTAAAATTCAAATATCTTCAACAAAATTTTGCAAGGTATTCTTCCAATTTTTTTCAAACCAGTTTTTTAAGAAATATAAATTTTGCTTTTTTGTGACACTATTGTATTTTGAATGGTATTCCCTGATGCTTTCCCCTAAAAACTTATAATAAGGTTCTATTGCAAACGGATTTTCTTTCAAGAATATTTTTCCATTTTTAGTTGTTGTTTTAGATTGGAAAGGCAAAACTTCTTACAATATAAACTAAGCCTAAACTAAACATGTTTTGAATTTATTACTTATTTAATACGGTGTAACCTATTTAAAGGATTTTCATAGTCAACAAAGACCGTACAAAATCGATCATCTGGTTTTCACAAGTATTTAAGAACTAATGAAGCTAAATCCAAACATTATTAGACGGAAGATTCCAGTTCCGATGGCCGGCATTTTATTATGTTTAAATAGATAACAAACATATGTAAAATAAATAAAAAAAACCCACGAATATCCATGTTAAGAAAATCCCTTTCAAATCATTGGAAAATGGAATATTTAAATAAGTTGTTATCGAGTAGAACTCATGATGAATTTAATATTTTATTTAACGAGATATGTACAACTAAAAACATTTACATTTAATTCATAGCAATCATACACGAGTGTATAGCTGAAGCGTTTAATAAATGTGGTCAAAATATATATAATGATAATATATAGAGGTTTTTCAACTTATTTTTTCAAAGATAAGTTGAATAATCTGTTATAACATTTCATTGTTATTTTGGTATAATACATTAAATTTTAATTATTACGTCACTCGTGACTCCTCCCATTCACGAGACGGGCCGTGAATTATATTCTAATCTTTGAAAACATAAGTTGAATAATCTGTTATAACATTTCATTGTTATTTGGTGCAATACATTACATTTTAATTACGCGTCTTCTACCATATTTTATGTTTACTTGATTTTTTGTCTTTTTACCTACTTTGCGCATTATTTTCGGATGAGGCGTGGCCTAATTTACTTCTCTGTGGAAAGTGAGAGGAGTCTACCTGCATGACGTCAGTATTAAAGTAATCCGTGAAAAAAAGGGAGGGGCACACAAGCGCAATTGTGTACGAGATTATAGGTAGTTTAATTCACTGGTGTTAATTAAGTGTAAATCAACGATTATGAATTTTCTTTCACCGAGATATCCTTATCATTGATGGATAGAAATGTAATAAATAGCATGATACTTCCATCAAATAAACATACATGATTTAACTCCGAATGTTATGATACTTAAACAACCTTTAAAAGAAATATATTTGTTTTCCTAATAAATAATCAGCTGCAAATATAATATAGAGAATTTATTAGTTATAATACTATTTTAACAGGGTCAAAGCAAGCATAACGATGAATTCATGTAAAGGGAAACCTCACGTTTACTCACCTAAGTAAAACATTTATAGAATCAAATTAAAAGTCAATATGATAAAACCCGCTTTAGAAAAGTAAAATAACCGTCAGTGACTTATATAACCATTTCAGTTCACAATAGCACCTAGATAAATAAATGATGACAAGGATATTCAAGATATTATATAAGATGAAGATTTAAACTGTAAATATTACCATATTACCAAAATTAAAATTGAAAGTATCGGTTGAAGGGTTATCATAACGGCTGACTGGCTCATGTCAGAATGAGCGGACCAGGTGACCAGATGCACCGGTTAATTACCAAGGTAACGCCGTGATATGACTGATTTTCTTTTAAAGTGGCGTAAACCACCAACTAATCAATCAACCCTATTAATGATTGCTTATCAACCTGAAGCAATTTCTTGGAAAGATCAGGGTTCAGAAAAAGTACGTATGTTGTAAAGGATAGGTGTCAGAAAAAGTATGTATGTTGGAAAGGATAGGTGTCAGAAGAAGTATGTATGTTGGAAAGGATAGGTGTCAAAAAAGGTATGTATGTTGGAAAGGGTTAAACAAGATAAACGGCTTTTATGAATAGCGTTTTAATTATATTAAAAACAATAATAAACTGAAAAACAACATAGCAGAAGTGTACATAATCATCTTGATATATATGGCTTTCTTTACAATCGGCTAAACATTAAGACCAAATGACAGTTTGTATAAATGTACAGTTTTTACCGCTGAATACACATCTGACTTTATTAGTCGCCGGGCAGGAGCCCGCGACTT
>JAUELF010289210.1:0-10116 GCA_031471495.1 Clinocardium nuttallii | reverse complement strand
AGATACGCGGATTGATTTGTATCTACACCCTTCGCAAATGATTCTTCCACACATGGGATACCAGTCTTTGTAGAAAAGCAGTCAGTTGCTTTAAACATAATGTTGTACGGAGAGCTGGAGTGCAAATACCTGGAAACACATTGGTTGGTGAACTGGTCCCCTTGATATAACTGAAAACCTTTTGAAAATCCCAATCGACGCTATAACTTAAAATATCAGTTAATGTTGTGTTTACACTCGTTGCTATCTAAACACGGAAGTAAATAAAATAAATGTAAAGAAAACATATTGAAACCTAGTGCAGTTAAATTAACTATCCAAGGTAAACGGTTTCACTATATGTATTTATAAAATAGAATATGATAATTATAAACTCTTACTTTGTTTGGTTTTTTCACATGTTGATTATGTTGTGTAGCTACTATTCTAATCGGAATTCAAACTTATCCAATCTGGTCTGTGAATGATTGTTCAAAATATATATCGTTGAGCGTACCCTCGTCATGCGCATGTGCAATGCTCTGTTAACCTTTTCCAACATATCCTGAAACAAAGAAGATTACTTTGAAAGAGAACTAGGCAAACGATGGTAAATATCTATAATGAAAATATATTCAATGCATAGGGCGTAATACATGCTGACAAATAAAGAATGAGCTCATGATGAGATTTTTTTTTTTTCTAGATGGAAAGAGATACATAGATAGCGCCGTTTAATAGTGTACTCTATGAATTACTAAACCCTTCGTCGGAGTGATTTAAATTAATCCATAGGCACACATTACGCTTCATAAATGATTTATCTATAAGCAGGGAGCGTATACCACTCACAGATTTATGTACAATAGGAAATATTATCCTTTAGCCAGAATGAACAATGTACATTGTACACATACTAACAGTTAAGTACATTGCTAATAAGAGACAAGGGTAAACTAATGTATACGCATATGTTGACGTTTCTGCATCGTTTGTATACATAGTGCTCACAATGAGTATGTCCTCCCTTTGCTACAATGTTTTCAATTCATCTCAATAAGTATACTTTTATTTAAAGAATGAGATACAATACATACGTTAAGCCTTAGTTTAAACTTATTTATCTTACATTGAAGCAACCAACTCTCGACTCAACCAGTACTCGTGCCGTTTGTGAGGAAAAGTCAGGTCTCGAACCAGAGACCTTTGATACGAGTGGCTGACGATCGACCTCTGCACCACTGTCTCCATACATTTTTAGAAGATCTCAGACAGATTATGTCAACAACAAAGATCCTAATGAGGCATGTCTTATTTTGCTACACTATTTTCAATTCATGTCAATCATTTACTTCGTAGTTCGTAGTCGTACACGGTACACATAACTGTACGTAAGCAAGACTTACATTGCACATGTACACTAAATAATATTGATAAGCAAAACTTTATGTCTTTGATATCTAAGTTATTTTCCTATTACTAATTGTCGTTTTCTACTAAACTAACTCAATCTTGAATAGCATCAACCTGTGTTTAAACAGTGTGGATTTCAGATGAGCCCGCTCCATGCGTGGGGTCTAATCTGAATACAAGTTAAAGTCGTAGCATATGTTATGAATGATGGGACACATCCGCCACTAGTGAGGAAATAGTTAAATTGAGATTTCCAAATATAGGGTTTAAGCTTGATATATCGACCGGCAAATGTTCAAAAAGTTTAAACATAAATTTATTGAATCAGTATTTTATCTAATACATCAGTGGTCTGACGCATGATTAGTCGCAGATGTATATATTAATTTCAATGTACCTTATTTTATATAGATATATGCATTTTTATTCACAATAACAAATTAGTTGTTCGGTTGGTTTGTAATGTGTTTATGGCTACATTCAACATTTTCTCAATTATATTCATTTTGCCTGTACTACATATACTGGTTAATATATCCTGACTCTAGCGGCGGTTGTTATGCTAAACGACTACAGGAAGGAACAACTTGTTTACTTTTTAAAGACTTTAGTTCGACCCGGCCGTGGATTGAACTAGCGATTGGATGCGGACACTCCACAATACACAACTTCAGTGAATACGTATCGCACACAAAAATGTCAATAATTGACTTCAAAGATTGTTTGCTTTAATGATTTCGTAGTCGTCCACGGTACACGTACTGTATTTGAGCAAGACTTACATTGTACATGTACAATCTTTACATGATGTTGATAAGCAAAACTTTACGTCTTTGAGATCTAAGTTAATTTTCTATGACTAATTGTCGTTTTCTACTAAACTAGGTCAATTTCTTAATTATCAATGTCCATTGTACATCAACTGACGTTGCGAATAATAGATAAGAGTACAGTATGATATACAATATTAACTTGAACACTTTCCCAAATGTAGACATAGTTTGACGCTTCTGCATTTGTTATACACATAACGCTCATAATCAGTCTTGTTTTCCTTAGCTACAACATGTTCAACTAATGTAAATAATAATACGTTTACTTATTGATTGTTTATTTATCTTTGCTTATATGAGGCAAATGTCGTATACTAAAAAAATACTGTTTGTGGGAAGGGTTCATACTATACACGCTACGCAGTATTTCGAATGGCAAAGCTTTGTTCGTTTATGTCTGCGTTATTGTCAGCTACTATACTCTAGAAAACATTTATTTATAACAGCTTAAATATAATCGAACTAAATGTCAAACAGTATGGATCTCAGATAAACCTAAACATACTCGCCTGCTGAAGATTTTCAGTATACATGAAGGATTTCAATTAATCACCATTCGCAGGATTTTGAATAATACAACTTGATCTTTTTCGTCTGCCTTGTTGTCATAAATACATGTGAACTATAATGGACATCTCAGGTCAACCTAAGTGGTGGGTTTGTTTAAAGACGTATATTTTCAAAAGGATCTATAAGTAAGGTTCAATTATGATATCGAATATCCAATCTAAAACATATTTGTTCATAAACTTGATGAATTAGTACAGTGTATATATTTCACACACACACAAGTGTTGACGATTTGTAAGTTACAGATGAACGTATTAGTTTTGCATTGGCCTTTTAGAAGATAACAATGTACATTTGTATACGAATTCCTGAATTAAATCGGGTAGTTAAGGACCAACGCACCTTATCTTAATGTATTACACTGTCAAAGGTATATTGGAGAATTAATCATTTTAAATCTCCTACGACCCGGGACACATCAAACACTCAGAAGAATTGTAAATAAGGCATTCCTCTTGAAACCAGCGTAAAACGAATCCCTTATAAGTCAAAACAATGATTAATTACTTTGCATCGACAACTTATGACCTAGAAAAGGTGGTCTGGTCCTACACTTTTCATAACAAACAACTTATGTGACATAAAGAAGTACCACTCATATCAATATTAATTACTCGCGTTGTGTTTCTATATCTTTGTTTATTATCAAAGATATGTAATAACACCCTATTCTATACGTGTTGTATCTACCTCAGTCGCCCAGTCATAAGCCTCTAAGCAAATGAGATCTCCATCAGCCCCCCCCCCCCCCTCGGGCAACCAGCCCGAAAACAATACTCTCAATCTCTATCTCTCTTTCTCAAGTCGGTTATATTAAAAAGACATCTAGCTATAATCTCCCCCACCGCTGTTTGAGAGTAGAGGCTTATATATATGGTGTCTCACTATGGTAACATTGTGACGTACGTGGCAGAACGTAAGGAGACATTCTGTTAAACTTGTACTATGTATCATACATAGGTTCATATGTTACTATGTATCTTACCATTCAACAGAGGCGATATCAAACGTATTGGGATAAACCCTTTTACACAAATACAACACCGAACTACAGTAGTTACGCGGGTTGTCAACTAACCCTAGGGTAAATAGTTCAGACCCCAGCACGGTCAATATTCTTTCTAACATTGACGTCAGGCAATGCGATACGCACCATGTGTCATTGATTAACATTATATGTGAAAAAACAGTCCATTGCTTTAAAAGTTTGTTTGTAGAGAACAGGCCCAGAAATCGTAGAAATACACACTACTTGACTAGTTTCCGAGATATAACTGATAAACAGTGTTAGAATGACATCCAACCTAAATATTTAAACACAAATAAAATGTGGAAAAGCTCCATAAATGTAATAAAGTTTAATCGTTACAACAAAAGAGTTGTGGCAACAAAATTGATTGCTCATTATAATAAAGTTTGCCTCTGGTAACATTATTGTCAACAATCATGTTGCAAATACGTCGAAAGGCTGCTGCGTGTTGTCGGACAGGGTACATATATAGTACATAGTTCCAACCTGGCGACTTTGTCGTTTTGCAGCAAAGCATACTTAAATAATAATAATCTTTCATATTAAATTTAATCAGAAACCTACAATCCACTGGTTGAAATTATCGGTATCTATATTGCAGGGGAATTTTTGTGATTTAGTTTATGAACAAATACATTTAAGTTTCTGCTCCAATGACAAACAGGCTGCCAACTATTGATTTAGTTTGTTGGTGTGTGGGGGTCGCGTGTGTGTGTGTGTGTGTTAGGTTGGTGTGGGGTGTTCATTTATGAGAAAGAAAAAACTATTTTTATAATCTGAATGATAAATTAAAATTAGAACCTCTCTATTATAATTTGTAATTAACAGTAACAGCACAACTGTAAATAGTTAATTTTGGACAAGGAGGTTAAACCAATTAAGCAAACGAACGAATTAAAAATATCATCACTTATATTAGGTGTTTAACGAGAGCTTCTGGTAGCACAGTTAGTATCGATGCGGGCTGTCAATCATAGAGTTGTATTTAGAACCCAAGCCCAGCAAACATTATTCTGACATTTTACAAATGTGAATAAGATCGGTGTCGTTCGTATTTCACCAATTGGTTAACTGTCTATGTGGGATTATCGCTAGTTACGTGTAAATGATTTTGAGTAGAGTTGGGTGTAAGTGTGAACAAGCAAGGAAGCATGTGTAAGTAGTTGAACTGGCTGCCGTGATGTAACTGGACACACAAAAGGCGTTCTGTCCAAAAGCAATGATATGCATACGAAATAAATAACTTCAGTAAGAGAAGTTCAAATAGTTATTGTTTACACTGGTTGCTATCTAATCACGAAAGTAGATATTACAATACTTCGTTTAATACAACTTTAAAAGTATCTTTTGGCAAAGCGTCCAGGCTATATATACTTACGAAATAGAATATAAAAAACATATAAACTCTTACTAAGTTGTAATTAGTCAATTTAGATTCAGTGTGCATTATCCATTATTTCAATCGGAATTCAAAATTAACTTATTGCTTTTTAAGCGATTGTTAAAAAGGCCATCGTTGAGATTACACCCATGTAATGCGTATGCGTAATTATATTAAGTCGCGTGGTTGAATCATTCATTTGAAGAATGATCAAATCCTTTACAAAGTGTTCTTAAGTCATTGAGGTGTTTCTTTCATATTTAAACTTTAAAATTAAAGGTGTACATTCAACACAGTTCAAAACATTGTTTCAAAACGAGAATATTAATTATTTCTTCTTTTGCCAAGATAATTTTTAGATTTCATGTTCGATGCATTTTCACGACACGCCCTTTAAAAACATTGTGGAGATTATTATTGGAGTGATTATATCTTACAATCAGAAACTTTACTTTCTAGCACAATGGGTGGGTGGGGAACATGTACATACTTGAGAAATGGAATAAGTAATTTCCCACATTTGCGGTCAGTTATGTTGGGATCCAATTGCAACTGACGCATTGATGTCAGGATAACCTAACCGGGATAAATAGTAATTTACGAAGGGAACATACGGAAATTGAATGTATGAGCTCAAATGCGAGCAATTAATATGAGCTACCAATTGAAACTTGTATCTTTGACCGTCATATGTGTGAATTAAACAAGATGCAATTCAAATAAATCTTATTTAAGGATAGTGTTAGACATCTATCTGACCTAACCCACAATGCATAATTGAATATAAGTGGGTAGGTATCATATTTACATGAATGAATATGACCTGTTACTACAACTCAAACTATTTCATAAATGTGTTCTTCCATTGATGTTTTGCATGTATCACGTTTATACTTTATCCATTATTATCACCGGACTTGGAACAATATATTCAAGTTGCGTGAAACATAATGTTTAAAAACAAAACAATTACAGTACTTACCTATACCAAACTCTTGAAAAATGTCATATCTTTTTAAATCACATACACGCAGACAGGACACAAGTTATTCAACTTTTAAAGTTTCATGAACAATGATGATCACCCTGGGCGGATGTATTAAGACGCGCATGTGCGAAGATACCACGTATACTTCTGATATCCTTTATTGCCTGATGTATAACCTTTACTATTCAATATCGAGGACCAGCTGTATGTGTCACTAAAAAATCCTTGTTATCTCTGTCAATAATCCCACATGGATCTTGGTTTGTTTATTTACGTATTACATTTAACCTGGAGCAGACAGTGAAAGCCATTCAGCAGTTTGAAATTAAATAGTATCTAATGGTTCTGGCTAACGTCGAATTCGTGTACGTAGCATATCGAGTCATGACAATGCAACACAGTCAAACTGTCCAAGACAAATGTTTGACACAGAGCGTCAAAGAGAAGCTGCAATATATCGTTGCACATGTAGAAATAAGAAAAAAGAACATTTATATCCACACACATTAGAACACTTTAATTGCTGATATCGATATTTGAAGATATTTCTCCATTTGAAAACTGTTTTACTTCAAAGTTCCTCCCTTTAAGCAATACCAGGATTTTTTCCTTGTGATTCGTATGAATAAGATTGACAAACATCTAAATTATGTGAATGCAAAATATTATTTAAATTAGTAACAACATCAAAATTAAATTTGAGACAAGATAAACGTGTAAACATTTCGTTAATGAATAGGTATGAATAACAAAAATATAATTTCATCATCTTTTCCGCAATGTTTTAAATTAAGGATGTTGTCTGTGAATCTCGAAGGAAGACAACTTTATTGCTATATGCTGATCTTCGCCTCAATATACCAAACATGATAACATCAATTTAAGTATAAACTGTTTTTGTATGTAACAACATTAGAAACGTCCGTGTGTGCATGAGTATATTTCCAACCCATGTACACACATGTTTCTGTACTAGGAATGCAATTTCATATTGTGACTAGCTAACCCGACACAACGTGAACTACCTCTACCAAATTGGCTGTTGTATGTGGGAAATGGTTAGATGTCGAACATGTATTTAAATGTTTAACCCTGTTACATATTGTATTTCCTTCTTATAGTTTTTTTTAAATCGTCATACATGTGTATCATTAGGTGTAATTTTTTGTTAAATTATGCGTACTTCAAATTACTTCTTTTTAAGTAATAACATGATGTTGCTATTGTGGTTCGTTTGAATAACTTTGATAAACATTAACATTTCAACTACACGGCACAATTGACCTTGACACAGATATGTCCGTGGTTTCAATATGTTCATGTCTGCACTTGCGATGACAATTGTGAAAAATCAAAATCAAATAGACTTTACATGAATGCATGGTTTAATTTAATTGTCCCTGGTTTAATTGAGATCTGCCGTGTGTTCCATAGTAATCAAAACGTAAACAGTTTAAGCTATGCTTATCAAACGAAACAAAACCTACCTGTTTTATGAAATGGAAAACAGGTAGAACATGTTTGGTTAGCCAAAAAAGGAACGATATATCGACATAACCTATATAGGTCTCGCAAAACAGGTTTTGATTGTTGTGACTATGAAACACAGGGTTGTTTTAAACGCTTTGGTGAATACGAGCTTAATCCAAATAACCGGAAATCCAAAAACTGGAATAAATATTAAGATTTAGCTTTATTAAAAAATAATAATTGAATACGGGCCGTGCTTTTTCATCTAGTTACTGCGTAATATATACTAGCATGTAAGGAACCAGATTACATATAGCGCGCGCCTCTTGTTTATGGTTCCCGGTTTAACATACTATCGAACTAATAAAGCGTATGGCGCAGGTTACCAGTTCAGTTGTACTGATTAGACTAGATACAGCATGAATTTAGCTTAAATATAAATGTGCATACATTCAATTGATATACTGGCCTTTGTACTTTATTTTTAATTTGTTAAGCTCACACATGTATATAGAGTGTAAACAGAATGTTTTAAAAGTAATTTACCCGAGATGAATGTTAGAGAAATCCCGATGTGGGGTCACATTGTCAGGACGAAATATTATCCTTGTTATAATTTACTAAGCTTTCCTAAAGGAAGCCACATATTGGTGGCGTCAAACTACTAGTGCTAATATGTTGTACAACGGGTCTATATAATTAACGCAAACAATACCGTACGAAAGCAGACGTCAAGTGTGTTCAGTGTAAATTGAAAGCTTGGTTTGCAGTTAGGATAAAACATATGTGATCGATGTAAACTAAAAGCTTGTTTCGGAATCAGTGAAAGCTTATTTCACAATCAAATCAGTATATGCAACATTTGTGATAAATGTAAACTGAAAACGTATTGCGCAATCAGTATATGAAACATATGTGATCAGTGTGACCTGAAAGCTTGTTTCGCAATCAGTATATAATAAAAAGTGATCAATGTTGGCCAAAAGCTTATTTCGCAATCAGTATATAATAAATATGTGATCAGTGTTAGCTGAAAGTTTATTTCGCAATCAGGATATAAAACACAACTCATTCATGCAAACTGAAAGCTAGTTTCGCAATCAGTACTTAAAACATATGTGATCAATGTAAATGTTTAGTTCGAAATCAGTAAATAAAACATATGTTATCTATGTAAGATAAATGTTTATTTCGCAATCAGTAAATAAAACATATATGATCAATGTAAGTTAAATGTTTATTTCGCAATCAGTAAATAAAACATATGTTATCAATGTAAACTGAAAGCTTGTTTCGCAATTAGTACATACAACATATATGATCAATGTAAACTGAAATATTGTTTCGCAATCAGTATATTATAATTATGTGATCAATGCAAACTAAAAGCTTAATTCGCAATCAGTATATAATACATATGTGGTCAATGTAAACTGAAAGCTTGTTTCGTAATCAGTATATACAATATATGTGATCAATGTGATTAAAAGCTTGCATATGTGAGCAATGTAACCTGAAAACTTATTTTGCAACCAGTACATAAAGCATATGCTGTAACACCTGTACACAATAGTTTGGGTTCTTGGTTCGATGCCCGATATGCATCGATGTTGATCACTTTAAGATTAAACAAAAATAATACTTTGTTCTAAAACCTTTTCCCTGACAACGAATATATTGGTTAATAAGATCGATATTTGTTCAAAAGTATGAGATAACAATTTATTATAACGGTATTAAGTTTTAAATCTAAATAGGATTAGCTACCCAGCTGTGTTATCTTCGTCCTCCTTCAAGGCATATCGAATCGTGTTAGTGTTGACAGTTTAATCAATTTTACCTTGACAGTACAGGCATGTTAGATGGATGTCACATTATCCTAACGTCGTATAACCTATACTGTTTTGTTAAACCATGTTATTGAAAGATCTTCATTATTCAGGGTTTTGCGCCATGTTTTAAATTATTTCAGTTTTATCACGGCGATAGTTGACATATTCATTCGTTCATGTAGGGTTCATACTGAAGGTATTTACTACATACGGGTACCTTTAATATATGGTTCGAATCGTGCCAAACGAAAACCTGGACCGAACCCTAAAACCGTCGGTGTATTGTTCATACTGAAAGTATTTGATATATACGCGTACCTACAATATAGGGGTCGAATAGTGTATAAAGAAAAGCTGGACCGACCCTGGACCGAACCCTAAAACCGTCGGTGTAGCGTTCATACTGAAGGTATTTACTACATACGCGTACCTTCAATATATGGTTCGAATCGTGCCTAACGAAAACCTGGACCGAACCCTAAAACCGTCGGTGTATCGTTCATACTGAAGGTATTTACTATATACGCGTACCTACAACATAGTGTTCGAATCGTGCATAACGAAAAGCTGGACCGAACCCTAAAACCGTCGGTGTATCGTTCATACTGAAGGTATTTGAT
>JAUELF010289189.1:0-10117 GCA_031471495.1 Clinocardium nuttallii | reverse complement strand
TCTTTTGTCACTATGTTTTCAAAAAGCTGTCTGCTGCAGAGGCGTCAGAAAGCGTCTATATGAGGAAAAGGGTTAAAGTGAACGTACAATTTGAAACCATTGTGGTAAAAGAAAAAATTGCTCAATATGAGCAATTATCTCTATTTGCTATAGTGTTTTTAAAAGTCATCTGATGTTGATGCATCAAAATGTGTCTGCATGTGGAAAAGGGTTTATTATTCAAAACGGGATGTATTATAGTTTAACCTGCAGCATACTGGTGTTCAGTTTGTTGCAGTCCATTAACTTTAGAAGCCTTTGTCAAATCGTCACCAAATTTCGACAGAATATGTATTGTCATAATATCTTGGTTAGTTCCATAACTAGCCATATCTCTCTAGTCACAGAGTTATCACCCTTTTATAACCCTAAAATTGGTCTTGTCAGCTCAATAACTTTTGAAGCCTTTATCCAATAACTACAAAATTTAGGCAGAATGTGTATTGGCATAATATATCAGACAAGTTTGATTAGCAGCCATATCTTTTTAGTCACTCGAGAGTTCCCTTTAATTATAGAAATTATCTCAAATTGTTCAATAACTTTTACCAATCATCACCAAATTTAGTCAGAATGTGAATGGGCATAATATCTCGGACAAGATCGGACAATCGTAGAGCATTGGCCTCTTGTACCAAAGGTCCTGGATTCGAATTCCGTGACAAGTGGGTTCTGCCTTTGGAATTTTTCCATACAAAAGGTGCGAGGTCTCCAGAAAGCAGACATCTAGTGAGATTAATATAAGCTGAATACTTGTTTCACAATTGCTGTAAAATAGATCCTTTTAAACTAAACATGTTTAAAACAGCTACATTTATATCATTTTAGTGTACTACTTTTTAACCCGTTCCCTCATATATGCTTTTTTATTCCTTTGCAGCAGATGGCTGTTTGAAAACATGACGACAAAAAAAGTTATTGCTCAAAACAAGCAATTTCTCGTTTTGTCACCATGATTTCAACTGGATGAAATTGTGGTTCTTTCATTTACAGTGCTTTTGCCAACAATAAATTCATCTGCTGCATTATTGTTGTATGTGGGAAAGGGTTAGTCTATTGTTCATTTCACAGCACGAGTTCAGTTCCCAAGAGTCCTGTGTTAGACAAAAAAAATATTGTAACCACACCCTTAAAGGAGCCAGTTACTCCCTTTCCTCATGAAACGAAAACAAGGAGGGGGAAATTATATCATTTTATTGTACTAATTTTAATCTTTTGTTCATTTCACAGCACGGGTTCAGTTCCCCAGAGTCCTGTGTTAGATAGAAAAAATATTGTAACCACACCCTCAAAGGAGGAGCCAGTAACACCCACTTCCGATGAAACGAAAACAAGGAGGCGGAGTTTACAAAGATCACACACCATTGGAGTCGGGATGGGATCAAGACCTCCCCCAAATAAAGCTCTCTTAAAAGGTACTTTTTGCTACAAACCCCCATTTCCTAATTGAAGATTGCATCTGCAGCATACAATTGCTGATTTTGTGTATGTGTGAAAATGTTAATTATAGATGCAATTTCAATTGGATTAAAAGAACTATTGATAATGCCAACTGAAGATTTTCCTGTCCTTTTCGTTTTACATAGGTCTTTTGCCACCTCTGCAGCCCTTTGAAAAACAAAATCTTTTTTTTGTTTTGATTAGAGTAATGTCTTCAATTTTCCAGATAAAACATTTGTTCTTAACCCTTTCCCTCATACGACAATTCTGCAGCAGGCGACTTTAAACATATTTTGTCAAAACATAGAAAATCTCAATAATTGAATGGATAACCTATTACAAAAAGCTGTCTGCTGCAGAGGCGTCGGAAAGCGTCTATATGAGGGAAAGGGTTAATGTTTCAAAGAAGATTGTTCTAAGATATCACACCAAGTAAAGTTTAGGGACCAACACTTGTTATGCAACATTCATGCTTTGAAACCTTTCCAAAGTACAAAAGTATTGTAACAGATAACTTTAAATTTATCTGAGCTAAAATATGGAAAAATCTCTTTAAATTAATGTATATTATTATAGAGTTAAAAACATTCTTGCACATGGAGAAATTGCTCACTGTATCAAAATGCATCTGCAAGTGGGAAAGGGTTAATTCTTTCCCTGATACAATAAAAGTCTGACATCTTCTACAAATGTAGTATGTTTTCTCAAATATGTTCATAGCAGACAATTTTTAATTCACCCTTTCTGTTTCCAACATGCAACAAATCTGCAGCAGACAACTCAGAAAACATCTTTTCAAAAATGTGAAAAACCTCCATTGATGACAGTTTAATTATTGAATACAGTTGAAAAGATTGTAGTAAATGGTGAAACTACTTATCATGAGCAATCTCCCCTTTGCCACAATGTTTTCAAAAGTGATCTACTCCAGAGGAATCTGAAACCGTCTATATGTTGGAAAGTGTTAAAAAATGTATTAACCCTTTCCCTCGTACAACAATTCTGCAGCAGAAGACTTTAAACGTATTCGGTCAAAACATAGAAAATCTCCATAATTGAATGGATAACCCTATGACAAAAAGTGGAAAACATTGTGGCAAAAGCAGTAATTGCACGTTTTGTGATATTTTTTCTTTTCTCGCTATGTTTTCAAAAAGCTGTCTGCTGCAGAGGCGTCAGAAAGCGTCTATATGAGAGAAAAGGTTAAGCAGAGCGATAAGATCAACTCTGTAATGGTTATTTCAATGCTTTATCTAATACAGGTCCTCAAGTGAGCATATGCTGTGACTGTAAATCCATGATCATGGAAATCATCCGTGCAAGTCGGACGTCTGTTTCTCGTGTCACTAACAAAGAAAACCTCGACAGTCAACGAGATTCTTCCTCACCCACCCAGACAGAGGTGGTAAGACGGCCAAGAAATCTGACTCTCGATGACCGACCTCGGCCTAAATCCATGCTGGCCACAATAGCTTCATTTAACTTTACAAAGTCTTCGAGTGAAACGTGATTCCTTTAAATCTTTTTTAGCAGTTAATCCTTTCCCACACACTAAAAATATACGGCAGACAACTTTGAAAATATCAGGACAAAAATGTGAAACATCTGTCTGTGAAAGTATAATTATTGTATAAAATCGAAAACATTGTGGCAAATGGTGCAATTTATTGCTCATCCTGAATAATTTTACCTTTTGTCCCAATGTTTTTAAAAGTCATCTGCTGTAGAGGCGAGGAGGCATCAGAAAGCATCTATATGTGAGAAAGAGTTAATCCTTTCCCTGATTAAGATGAAAATTTGTTAATAAGTTATTCCTTTCCCACATACAACAAATCTGTAGCAGCAAACTTCGGAATAGCTAGTCAAAAATTTAGAAAACTCGATAAGTCAAAGATAAATTATTGAATAAAGTTAAAAACATTGTGGCAAAAGTTGTCTGCTGCAAAAGTGTCAGAAAGCACCTGTATGTGGGGAAGGAGGTAAACATTAATAGAACAAGAAGAAATGTTTACCATGCAGTTCCCAAAGTATTGTCCACTCAGAACCAAAATTATACATCCAATTTTGCAATTGTTGCATCATTTTCCGCATGGCACGAAACTATAGAATCGGTAGCATAACTTTAAAAACATCTACTTTAAAATATCAAAAATATCCTTAAGTAAAAACATAATTATGAATTAAGTTGAAAACTATGTGACAAAAACAGTTATTGCTTGTTTCGAGCAATTTCTCCTTTTGCCATGCTGTTTTTACTAAAAGGTGTTTGCTGCAGAGGCATCAAAAAGTTTCTTTATGTAGGAAAGGGTTACATAGAGGTATTCTCTTTATTTGAGGGATGCTCATGTAAAACCAACCTTGACGTTATTATAACAAGTGTGGAGAGAGACCTGCATGTGTTAAAGGATCCAAGTTGATAGCAATTTCTTTAAACCTATCTAATAACTTATTGGCAAACAGTTCAGATCCAGATCAGACTGTGCATAAGTGCTGGCTGATCTTGCAATACACTGATTGCAAAGTCATAATGGTTGGTTTTTCGCAGAGTTAAGATAACCCTTTCCCTCATATGACAATTCTGCAGCAGACGACTTTGAACATATTTCATTTCAAAAATTGAAATCTCTATAATTGAATGGAAAACATTGTGACAAAAGGAGAAATTGCTAGTTTTCTGCTGCACATCTATATGAGAGAAAGGGATAATTTAGACCAATATTAGCCTGTAATTCTTATTCAAGTTCAAATAATATCTTTACTTGTAATATAACCCCTTTCCAACATGCAGATACTTACATGTAACAACTTTTGAAAACATTTTGTTAAATGAAGAAATTGCTCATGATGAGCATTTTCTGCATTTGCTATTATGTTTTAAACATTATTCAATAATTGCTATTACATTTATATAGAGTTTCCATTGTTTTGCTGCTGATTTGTTGTATGTAGGAAAGGGTTAATGTTATAAGTTGCCAAAATAACTGCTTGATTTTTTTTATCACTGTTAAGTTACTTTGTATTTAATAAAATCTATCAGATAAACTTATTCCAAACTTAAGTTAATTTTTTGACCCCTTTCCTACTGGCAGATGTTTTGTAATGATTTCAAGCAGCAGACAATTCTAGAAAACAATGCTCATAATAAGCAATTGCTCCTTTTGTCACAATATTTTCAGCTATATACTATTCTCAAATTATACTTTCATTTCATTTATATTATATTCCCACTTACAGACAATTTGCAGCAGTTGACTTTGAAAACATAGTGACTATTAAAAACATGAAAATAACCATAAAAGATAGCTTAATTATTGAATTAAGTTGAAAACATTGTGGCCAAGGTAAATTGCCAAAATTTCACATTTGGCCACAATGTTTTCAAAAGTCATCTGCTGCTATAGTGTCATAATGCGTCTGCAGGTGGGAAAGTGTTAAGTTTTATAAATGTTTAGATAAGACCAACTTGAAAACATCAATAGCATTGGTCAATCCAGAATAATAAAATAATGTGGCAGAGCAAAGAAGTCAAGAGAAATGAAGAATAGATATATGAGAAATTGTTTTTTGTTTTAAGTTTTCACATGCATTTTCATTTGTGACAATTGTAATACATTGTTTGCATTTTGAACAATTTTAAAAATTAGCTCTATTTAAACATGTGTGTATGTACATTATACTATACTGTATATAAGCTGTATAATTACTGTAAATATTCTGTTAATAGTCGCATTTAGGAAATCTCAGTATGTGTACTTACAATATATAGAGAGGTATTCAATGTATTTTAAAACTTAATTTATTGTATGAATGAAAAGGAGTATGTGTTTTTAAAAAAGCAAAATGATTATGCAAGCCTTATGGGCTTATAAGGTATATTATTCTATTGAAAGATTGTATGCTGTACATGATGAGTCATGAAGTCACACAAAAAAGACTTCTGGAGATTTTCAACTTTATTGCAATAACAATCTAATTGACATCATAATCACACTATTAAACTTTCCATTTTGTTTGATTGATTGATTGAGATTTAACCCTTTCCCTCATATAGACTATTTCTGACGCCTCTGCAGCAGACAGCTTTTTGAAAACATAGTGACAAAAGAGGAATTGCTCAAAGAGCAATTTCTTCTTTTGCCACAATGTTTTCCACTTTTAGTCATAGTTTATCTATTCAATTATAGAGATTTTCCATTTTTTGACAAAATATGTTCTGACGTCTGCTGCAGAATCGACGTATGAGGGAAAGGGTTAAAGCTGCTTCCAACAACATATAACGACGGCCAGTTCACCTACTCATGTCTTACCTGGCTTTCTCAAACCATTACCCACACAACATTCTTTTCAAGCAACTAGCTTCTTTTCCACTGTTAGCTTATTGGTGGAAGAAGAATGACGCTAATGTCACAGTGACTTTTGTCAAACATCTGAATGAATGTTTGCAGAGGATAGGTTCAAACTCACGACTCCTGGATTGACAGCTCGTGCCACTTTCTGTGCTCGGCCTCCCCAGATTGTATGAAGGACAACATTGCAAACATGGTAGACCCTGTTTAGACTATGCTGATGCATTGGCTTATCTGGATCTGTGCTGGATGCAAACTACAGAGATTTTAGTGTGATGTTGTTAAATTATCACTTCAACCTTTACACAGAAAAAAATAAGACTTTGAACATTTGCAACTTAACCCTTTTCCAACATACAACAAATCTGTAACAGATAAATTTGAAAACAGCTAGGCAAAAAAATGAATAATATCTTTAAGAATAATTATTAAATAGTATTAAAAACATCGTGGCAAAAGGAAACAGTTGCCTCAATGTTTTCAAAAGTCATCTTCTGCACATGTGTCAAAATGCGTCTGCTAGTGGGGAGGGTTTATAGATTCAGATAAATTCTTGATATTTCCACCCGTTGACCAGTTCTCAAATTGTCTGCTAGAATTTGGCAACGGCAAACAGTGCAAAACCTGAGAATTGCAGATTCTGAGCACACATTGCATATGCACAGACTGATCTGGATCTACACTGGTTGCCAATGTCATATGTTTCTCTGTTTTTTGTTGGAAAAAGAATCTAATTTCCTTTTTCCTTAATCTTTCTAATACCATTATAAACTTTTGTAAATTTGACTTAAAACTGACCTTGAAAAACTCTTTATTTTGGAGACATCTGAGAAAAATATAAATTATCTTGAAAAAAGATATGATCAAGTTTGATAAAAAAAATTGATATTGTTGTGAGAAAAAGGAGACTATGATAGCTTGTTTTGAGTAATTTCTCTTTTTCCTACAATGTTTTTCAAATCATCATAAGTTGTGTATATCAGTAACAAGGTGATGAGAGAAAGGGTTGTATGTCACATATTGGTTTTACTTAAATTAACCCTTTTCCCTCATGTAGACGCGTTCTGACTCCTCTGTAGCAGACAGCTTTTTGAAAACATAGTAACAAAACATGCAATTTCTCCTTTTGCCACAATGATTTCCACGTTTAGTCATAGATTATTCATTTAATTATAGATATTTTCTATGTTTTGACAAAATATGTTCAAAGTCGTCTGCTGCAGAATTGTGGTATGAGGGAAAGGGTTAACAGACATTTTTTTTTTTACAGAAACCCCTTTTACATTTGCAGACACATTTTGATGCATAATGAAGCAGACATTTTAAAACATTTACTAAAGCAATTTCTCCTTTTGCCACAATGTTTTCCACTTTTAGTCATAGATTATTCATTTAATTATAGATATTTTCTATGTTTTGACAAAATATGTTCTGATGTCTGCTGCAGAATTGTGGTATGAGGGAAAGGGTTAACAGACATTTTTTTTTACAGAAACCCCTTTTCTATTTGCAGACACATTTTGATGCATAATGAAGCAGACATTTTAAAACATTTACTAAAGCAATGTCTTCTTTTGCCACAATGTTTTTCTTTTGTTTTGTGCATATTGTAGCAGATGGATTTTGAAACACTTGATGAAAGGAGAAATTGCTCATGGTTTTTACTATTGCCAAATTGTTCACAACTTATCAATAATGATATTTCCATTTATTGAGATTGCCCATATTTTTTGCATGGATGCTTTCAAAGTCGTCTACTGCAGTTTTGTCTTAAATGGAAAAGAATTCAGTAACATAGAGACTGTCAGCTCTGTCTGACCATGATTGACTTCTTTTTACTCAATACTTCTTCTTACCGTTAGTTTTGTTATAAAAAGACATGTGGTAATAGAAGAATTATAAACTATGCATTTAAAAGTTGTTTTGTTTTTGTTAATTTTTTTACCATAGGCATATATTTCCCACATGCAGATGCATTTACGGCAGATGAATTCTATTTATTTTTTTCCATAAGCAGAAATACAAAATATAAGCAATTTCTGCTTTTGCCACACTTTTTCTACAGTAGTTGTACATGTTTTTTAGTTATCTCAACCTGTTCCCTCATATAGACGCTTTCTGTTGCCTCTGCAGCAGATGTCTTTCTGAAAACATAGTGACAAAAGAAGAAATTGCTCAAAACATGCAATTTCTCCTTTTGTTACAATGTTTTCCCCAATTTTAGTCATAAGTCATCCATTTAATTATAGAGATTTTCTCACCTGTCATGTAGTGTTTGTTATCGCCCTTCGTCCTTCAGCCATCCAGAATTTCTTGTGAACATGATAGTCTTCATTTATAATCCGAATAATCTGTTAACCAAACTTATTCAGTAGCTAGATAGCCATGAGAGCTCGGTTCCTTTCGAAAACCAGCCAGATCTGTTCATGCATGACGGGATTATGGCCATTTAAAATTGTCAAAATTGCTATAATAGAGCTTGAACATATTAACTATCTGATCTTCACCAAACTTAGAGAGTAGTTAAAAATTTATGAGAGCTTGGTTCCTTTCGAAACCGAGCCAGATTCATGCCAGTAGCGCGTAGGCCCTCATGTGCCTCTTGTTCTTATATGTGCATTGTAAAATCTTTAAAAATCTTCTTGTCTAAATGTACTTGCCTGATTTAAATATAATTTGGCACAAATGTTCCTTGAGAGACCTTCTACCAAGGTTGTTCAAATTAATCTGATCCATTGAAAAACATGGCCACCAAGGGAATGGCTTGTTTTCTCTATGTGTATACATGTAGAGTAAAAACTTTGAAAACTATTAAATATCTATTAAATCAGGTGATATAGGGCCATCATGGCTGTTTTGTTTTACAAAATATGTTCAAAGTCATCTACTGCAAAATTGTCGTATGAGGGGAAAAGGATAAAAATCATCTGGACAAAATTATGGACAATCTCTGAATGAAGTACATGTATATGTATTATAAATTATTGAAAAGAGTTCACATTGTGTCACTGTGTCTGCTGCAGAAGAGCCAAAACATGTCTGTATGTGGGAAAGGGTTAAGAATCAGATAACATTACAGCAAGTAAGTTATTAGATAAATGTGAGTGACACAATTGTAATATACAAAAACTCTTTCTTAAAGGAAACACATCTAAAGCAGATGTCATGTAAACACTGTTGGAAAAGAAAGAAAATGCTTAAATTTTGAGGCAATTTCTTTTTTTCTCACAATGATTTCGACTGTGTCTCATACATGCACTTTCTGCAGATCTTCTTGAAACCGTCTGCTCTGGATGTGTTATGTGTGGGAAAGGCATAACAACTGTCTAGACTATAAATTAATGAAATACACAATAAAGATACTTGTTGATTTGGAAAAAAAGAATAAATATACTAACATTGATGTCATAGAGTACTTATTTTTTTCATTACGTCCCATAGTTCAGTGAGTAACATTAACAAGCCTGTTACCAATTGTCAAACAGGAATCTGCTATGGCCGAATTGTTAGCGCCGGGAATTTGGAACCAGATGTCCCAAGTTCGGTCGCTGTTCTGTGATCATGATGGAGTGCCAATTTGGGCCAGGCTCAATTCCTGGCCTAAAACTGGTTTGTTTACTCAGGGATTTTAAGTAAGTGAACTGACACCATGTAACTGAAATAATGTTGAAAGCTGCGTAATAAACCCCAACAATAAAAACAGCAAATGTTCACACATTACAGTTCCAGCTTAGCCAGTATGTTTTCCACCTATTGTCGTAAGCGATGGAGATTGGTGTCATAAGTATTCTACACATGAAAGAGACTTATAGGAATTGTTACACTGGAAAGAAACAGAACTAGAACTATCACTGAAGAGGATAAAACAACAAACCAAAACAGAACCTTGACCTACACCATAACTTAATAAGTAAAAGGGCCATAACTCAATTGAAAGACCTGTATAATATGCACATCTCCTCTTGGTATAGAAGCTTCATGTAATATTTTATTGAATTCCACCCAGTGGTTTGTAAGAAATAGGCAGGACAAAATATGGCTTCCGACCGACCAACTGACAGCCAGACACGGTGGCTCCTATATACAACCCCCTCCCCCAAAAAACCCTTTATTTGTTTAGGGGTATACACATTGGTAAATGCTCCTCGAATGCGTTGCAAAATATCAAAGAGACATAACTCTACAACTACAAAATAAAGCGTTTATAATATTGAAATTTAAGCACAATCGAATACCAGTCTCGCAAGCTATTTATAGAACCTTTTGGAATTTCCAGATTTGATAAAATTCCA
>JAUELF010289178.1:0-10117 GCA_031471495.1 Clinocardium nuttallii | reverse complement strand
TAGGTGCACTGACCGCCGTGATATGACCAAAGCTGTTAAAACGGCGTTAAACTCCAAACAAACAAACAAACAAATCTTTTCAACAAAATATTTTAGGACTGATAAAGCACGAAATAGGGTGATATTATCGGCAATGAATGTTCTTTTGTTTAATACATTCTTCAGCTATGTTATTCTATTTGTTTTTACCATATGACAAATGAAGTATATAACTGTCGGGTTCAGCTTCGTATTTGAAACAGAAACATGTGTTATGTTATGTGTCAGATGTTTGAAAATATGTCCTTAATAAAAAAAATAAGAGATTTGTCTCATACATGTAATACGTTTCTAGACTGACACGTTTAGCTCTAAGTTATACATGACGTCAGATAATTACCAATAATATCAACGTTTTGAGATATATAGTATACTATTTTGCAAAAATGATTTTATCAAAACTATCTTTCTAAGTAGCTTTCAAAACGTGGTTAATTTCCTCTGTTCCAGAGAAGATGAAATGTATCATGGTGTATGTTTGTTAGAAATAAATACTTTATTATTGCTAAAAAAGATAAAAAGCTCACTTAAATAGTTTAAAGCAAACATATAAACAGTTAGAAAGAATGCGTTTCCAAAACTATAACGATGTCAATAACACTAGGCTTTAAAAAATTTAGTTGGCCCTATTAGACACACATGCAATTCATCATTTAAACGATATAACTTAAATTGGTATACACTTAACATTAAGAAACACAACACTTAAATGTTATTAAAATATACCTTAGCAATATATGGCGATAAAACGTTTCTTTGCCTTGCTTTATTGCGAATCTTGATGCCTTCATTAGTCGTCGGGCATATTCCCCTTTATGTTGCATTTCGAAAAAAATAACATGTAAATTGATATTAACAAAATAACAATTGCGAGTTTGCCCAAACTTGTCTACGCATCAGGTTGCACATGCACAACGTTTAGTTTACGTGGATATGCTATACAGACTATGGTTAACGGTAAAAACAGTTGCATATTAACGGTAAAAGCATTGTCATCCGTAAACTCGAGTTGCAAATGATGTGCACCATATGAAATGTTCAGCCTAAATGTGGAAAACGCAAAGTACAAAGCATTACCTTTCTAAATGTACTGAATATATATTACAATACCAAACAAGATTCATCATAAAATGTTATATAACAAAATACTAGTTGTTCAAATTGTTCGATTGTATTAGATTGTGCTACATTTGTATCATATTTACCATTAAGACATGTGTTTCCTTTATATCCTGCAGCACATGAATCACATTCACCATCTATTTTGTTACAGGTCTTGTTATTAGAACAGTTCCCACACTTTTCTCCACAGCCGAGACCATAAGTACCATCCTCACACTCTGAAAAAATAACGTATTTTCAATAATACTATTTGTAACAAATGAATGGAAAAACCCCGCTTGTATTTCAAATGCCACAGGGACAACATTTAAAAGATGGCGGGACATTGTTAATTTACAATATATACTTACGGTATGTGTAACATATTTATAATGAAGTACGAAATAATGCATTAAGGATCTACTGAATTGGGAAGTGGTTTTTTTTCCTTAAATACTGCAGAAATTATTTGCACGTGGTATCCGTAGGGGCGTAGAAATGATAAGCCTCCTCTTCTTACTGGGCATATATGGATTTTCTTTTCTGTTTCTAATGGTGCACATCATAACCGGACTGCCTAGATGCAACTGTTTGGTTGTATACGGTTAACGCCGCTTTAACCATTATATCAGGCTTATCACGACGATCCTGGATGCTAAGAATAACTGGATTTTTGCTTGTCACAAATGCAGTATATGTGTACTATGTACTATGTACTCGATGATTAGAGGGTGAATGTATCTATTAAGTACTGAATCCAGCGCGGTACATAAACCCTGGGATGGTGTCTAGTACATACAAGTAATCCCGAAATTAGTACGGTTCTGGTAGAAAATATGTGAAATCAGGAGGCCTACCATGAAGATATAATTATACATGTACCTGTATGAAACATTCTGCATAAGTGTGTTCTTAAAACTTTCAAATATGAAGTTTTTCCAAACAAACCAAAGATAACGAAGATAAAAGCAAAGGAAGTGGAACGAGATTTCAACACCGCCGCTCTAAGAATATTTTCTAGTGGGACTTTATTATCCCCTCTAGTATATACATTTTTGAGGAAAAAAGGAAATATCGCGATCAGAAAGCCCTAGATAAGCAGACTTAAGTACAAAAGCAATCTAGCATGAGATAAATAACTTTTTCTAGAGCTCTTGAAATCTCGACATTCTTAAGGTAAAATTTTAGACAGGACACAGAACCTTGGTTTAGTTCGAGAGTCCACACAGTGACAAAGGACTAAATAGATTCAGGGAGTATATTATGTTACCTGTTCTTAGCCAAGAAGCCAGGCTTGCGTAAGGGAGAAACCGAACCATCGGTCCAGTAAAACATGCGACGAGGAACATCGGCGTTGAACTATGACATATGAAGCCACACGGAGGCTGTCAGTATGATTCTGAACTGATGAGAGCACATTACTTTCAGTAGGACGAGTGGGATCAAAACGAAAGTGAGAAAAGCGTACGCGAATAGAAGGTCCAAAATGAGAGTATGTGCGTCCATCGGTGACACATAGAGTGGAAGACCGATGATTCGCTTTGGTGGCAAAAGGATCAACCAAAATGATCACAAAGCGGGGCAACAGAGAGTGTACTACTGTCTGATGGAAGGTCAACCCACAGGCAATACTTTGTTCTGACGCAATATACTGACTGTATGTCCGACCATTGAGGCGATCGGGAACATGATTGACAAGAAGGACCGGCACTATAAAAGGAGAAAGCACGTCTCTATCAATAGATGTTCCCCATTGCCTGTGTATGTAGGATAAATAGTGGTATTGTCTGTCAGCAAGAAAACATGTTTTTTTCGTTGGCAACGGATGCCAAGAATTGATTGGGAGATAGAAGAACAGCCCTCAACTCCAGGTTATGTATTTGACAACAACTTTCCTGCGTTTACCAAACTCCCTGAGATGTGTTGCATAGATGTCTTGAATGGGCCCAATATCCGACGGCACTGACTTATGTAAACAGAAACAGATCCGGACATAGATTGACGGGATGATCCATCATCGACAATTGACCTTGAACACTCGGTCAGCACTATCCTTCGTACGCCAATGGGATAGAAAAACGAACTGAAGGGCCTCAAATGCAATCTGCCGAGAAAAACCTTATATGCGGCTGCACTTAAGGATACCAGTACGGACATAACGGACCGAGCCGTAACTGATTCCCGAGCAAGGAAGATATGGATTACTGGACGAGAAGACACCTTTACGTTATGGAAGGTCATACCGAGGAACGCGGGGGTAATATTGTGGAGACGACCAAACTTAACCATAGTCCGCCATGCTAGGGATAGATCGTTGATAAGAATGATACGATCCATCCTGTGTACGAGTCAATCGTCGAACTATTGCAATATCTAGCTGAGGGCCGCGCATACAGAGAAAGGATCCTACTACACCGATTATCTTCGTAACGACTCTCGAGGAAGAGTTGATGCCGAAGAAAATTGCTCCGAACTGAAACATGTCTTAGCTTACAACAAAACGAATGTATTTCTTCGAAGTAGGAGCAAGCATGCCGCTGTAATGGGCATCTGTCAGATCTAGTGTGATCGCCCAGTCGCCTTCCCGAATAGCGTTCTTAAATACGCGACAAGTCTTCGTCTTAAACCTTTCGGCCGGAATCGATTGGTTTAAAACAGATATATCTATATCCGACAGGCCTTCATTTGTACTAGGAGAGACGGATGTAACAGCTCAAAGCACAAATAGTGTGTACCCTCTCTAATGCGTTCTTTGCCAGGATTGTCTGAACAATTCCTGATAATGCCAGATTGGACGGCCCCAGGTGAACACGTCCGGCTTTGGGAAAGCAATAGAGAGGAGTGACGGGGATTTGCTAAAAAAGAACGATTCCCGTCTGAGAGACAACATTGCACAGCGGCTGCAGGACAAAATACATCGTGTGTGTTCCATGGAGCCTTTGTATGACAACAGAAGCCACGCACTTACTTCCTAATGTAAAACTTGGGCATAACAATAATACATAAATTAAAATACAATGCACACAAAAGTGGGTTTGTTAACCACTCGATTGTACAATCGGTTAAATAACCACCACCATTAAATAAAGTCTGTAAATATATGTAAAGAAGGTCAACAAAACGAGGATGATTGTCAAATAATAAATTTGTTATATATGTTACCGTGTCACAAAATATCAATAGTAATTATTACGGCGTAACCGTTCCATAAATATGCTGTATTACTGTTCTATAATGCTATACAGGTGGAATTAATCGTGTTCTATATTTTATATCAGGTTTCAATTAACGGGCAACAGCTTTTTGTGTGAAATAAACCGACATAATATTACGAAATAAACGAAAAGAGGTACATATATTAAAAGGACAAATAAGTTCTTGTGTTTTATTTTGTTAAACCATGTAAACGTCTGTTTGCTTCTTATTTGAATTACGCTTCATTGGAGATATTTTTATTTTCAATACACGAACGACTTACCGTAAAAATCAATGCATATGCGAGTGTGTTTAGCGGACGATTGCGCAGTTTATATTTGATAAATGATAGCCGGAGTACAATATCATTATTACACTTATTAAACAAGAGTTGTCGGAGGACAATTTAGCTGGCCTATCAGGCCTACTCAAAACAGTTATAGCATTAGGTAAAGTCACATAGTATCACCTATTGCACGCAAAGGTTTGCCCAATATTATAAGTCCAAAACGGGGCACAATTCAGTCAAAATCAATTCCAGAGCTATGGGACTTTACATACACGGTCATCTACTGACCTCGAACACGTCTGTGAAGTTTCAAAGCAACAGCATACACAGTGTCTGAGAAAAGGCCTTGCACACAATAGTTTGACCAACATTCTAAGTCCAAAAAGGGGCACAATTCAGTCAAAGTACATTCCAGAGTTATGAAACTTGACATACAGGGTCATAGAATGACCCTTAATAAGTGTATGAAGTTTCAAAGCAACAGTTTATACAGTCTCTGATGAAAGGCCTTGCATTCAGAGGTTTGACCAAAATCCTAAGTCCAAAAAAGAGGCACAATCCAGTCAAAGTTATGGGACTTGACATACAAGGTCATATAATGACCCTGAATAAGTTTGTGAAGTTTCAAAGCAACAGCATACACAGTGTCTGAGAAAATGCCTTGCACGCAAAGGTTTGACCAAGCTGGCAACGCGTACGCCAACGCCGGTGTAAAAAGTGTTGATCCTTTTGGAAACTGAACACAACTTTAATTAGAAATAGGTAAAGAATTTAAGTTTTTAAGTTTGTAATAAGTAATTCCACAAATATGCTATTCTGACATTTCTTGAATTTGGATTGTACTATAGTTAAAATATCAAATAATGTACAAGGAATGCCATGTACACATATATTATTGAATTTGAATGTAGCCTTAAATCATATATTTGGCTCAATCAATGCAAGTTAATACCATACCTTCTTTACACGTGATCCCTTGAAATCCAGCAGAGCATCCATTAGGACAGTTGGCATTGGTTTTGTTACATGCATCACTGTTGTTACATTTGCCACATGTTTCATTACATGTATCACCATATCGGCCATCAACACATTCTACCAACGAGAAAACAGAAAGTGTCAGTATCCATTCAACCAGTTTCGATCTGATCCATTACGATTTTATGTATTATTTTCTCGAGTTACCATTAGCTACAGATTGGTTAATGATAATAAGATGCTTGAACGATTGGTCTTTTCAATAGCATTTCACATATATTGCAACTACAACATTATTCTGTTTTCCTTATCTTCATATGCACTTATCAATAGACTACACATATGATAACAGTGAAATATCTAGTAAGTTAGACAAATATATTTTAATTAAACTGAAAGCACTGGCAATTGTAGGAAGGATAAAATGGTCAAACCAGAATTCCGACACACGATTCTGCTTCCGACAGCCCTCAAAATATCATGGCCAAGAGAGACTAAAGTCTGCTATGATTTACCAGCATATGCTTGATAATAGAGAAAAATATAATCATAATGAACTTAAGCTTTCCTCAGGAAGGCTTTGATAATTATGTACTAGTAATAATACCGGTACCATACTAATTATTTTTGCATGACATACTAAATCAAAACAAAGCAATACCTTTGCATATAGGAGAAAGGTATCCAGTTACACACACTATACATGAACCATCTATATTGTTACAAGCTGAGTTGTTCTCACAATAACCGCATTGGTATGCACAGGTGTCACCATATGTTCCCGGATTACAAACTGAAAGTAATGAATAATACACTGATTGAAACGCTTTACAACATAATGAAAAACATAGTATTTAAGGCGTATAATATCAAATCTAGAAAACACTGTACCTTAACCATATGTTTTTCTATGAAAGGATATTTCTCACACTATGTTAAAGCCAGCTCAATATTTGTATTATAAACGTCATATTCAAAGTTGGGAAATTGTCAGAAACCATAAAGGACCATATTTCATCCAATAAGAATTTGATCACACTCTGATAAATTAATGATCTTGTAAAATTACAATGATAATAAAAATGATAAAGAATATAGTTTCAATAAATTACGAAGAATGATGTCTATCCAAATGGGGGGAATAATTTGGACTTTTATTTGGTATAATAAAGGTTTGGTATCTTTTCAAGATAATCTCACAAATGACATTTCAAGACCATATTATTTATACAAAAAATAGAATGACATGTCTAAGAAAAAGGCCATTTGCAATTTTAATAAAGAAAACTAGAAATACTTTTTTAAAAAATCTAGTTTAACGGGGAAATTTCTTTCAAATAAATATCTGGTTTATCATAGGTGTATTAAACAATTCCACTAAATGTCAGTCCACTAAAATCAACGGGTTAAAAGTTTGGAAAACGCCAAAATTCAGAAAGGGTCATAACCCAATAAATATCGAACACAACGAACATTATTCAATAAAAGTACATATATATCATGAGCGTATTAACTTCTTTAAGTATCAATACGTATATATATCTGCAATACGTCATAATACCGCTTGTTAAATGTGGTTTTGAGAATGGTCATACAATTGTAAATGTACAAGACTTCTAGTATCGGTTCATAAGTTATAATATGTTTTAAAAATGTGTGATGAACGGGTATAGAAACATGAATAGGTACAATGCAAAATACCTATCCATTTCTTCGAAGTTGAGACCAAACTTATACGATATGTTATATATATTCAAAGAGATGGAAACGCATTGTTTAAATAATTGCTGGATGTACTGGAGTTTACCCAATAAAAGTCGTATGAGATTGGCTTTTAAGAAAGTATGTATCATACCTTCTTCACATGTGTTCCCTTGATATCCAGCAGAACATCCACTAGGACAGCTTCCGTTACTTCTGTCACATGTTTTATTATTGTTACAATTGCCGCACACTTCGTTACAAGTAGGACCATACCGGCCGTATATACAGTCTATCAATAACAAAACAAAACCAATCAATAATATAACATGCTATGGGCGATACTATCAAAATTAACCTGTGAAATATAAGTTGTATAATTTGTGTCAAAATCATGTTGTTGTATCACAAAATTGTTTTGTCACATACATCAGTATTGTACCAGTGGCCACATTATTCGCTACAAATGGGGCCATATCGTCCGTCCATACAGTCAAGGCAAACAAAACATAACGATTACATAACAATACAGTTTAAAAAACATTTTCAAACATATTTTAATTAATTAGAAACTGATATTGAAGATCGCAACGGAAGTCATAGAGGGATGATAACTATCTGAGAGTATTAGAGTGGAGTATGGCGTCCCTGTTTTACTCTTCTATACAACTAATATGCCACACGCGCTTTCATCAAAGTTACATCTTTTCGCAGATGACGCCATAGCTTATCTAACAATTATTCCACACCCAAGACATGGATTTGCCTAGCTAACCTCCTTGAATAGTGTTTCTCATCCAGATTAATGTAATGTGATATCCAGTACACGAAGCCAAATCCAGGAAAGCGTAACTACGCTCTTCATGGCCATGATTTTGAAACTGTTCAGATTGCAAAATATCTTTGGGTTTATAAAATTTCCGACTTAAAATAAATAGAATACATGGTACAATGTACATGTACTTAAGCGCATCGAACAATGTTTTTCTTTCAGAGAAATCTAAATATTTCATCAATCAAAAATAAAGAACGTACATATCGTAGTTCTTAGCTTATTGCTTCTTTTTTGACCATTTTCTTCTTTTGTCACTATGTTTTCAAAAAGACGTTTTATGCAGTAGTGTCAAAAAGCGTATTTATGAAGAAAATGGTTAAAGAGAAGAAATATATAATTTATGACAGTTTATAAACTTTTAATTTATATCAGTATTTTATTGTGTCGAGTCTAATTCAATGTTAACAGATTTAACAGAAATACTAGCCTCCGGCCCATTATATACACACACCATTTACATTGGTAAATTTCGTATGATATTATTTAATATATGTTCCCTATTCGAATATGTTTATGTGTGTTTTCCTATGACATAATTCGTATTATAAACGATACATTTATTGTGGATGGTAAAACTATGTTAATATGACCAGTAATACAGAGTCCTAAGCCATCGGAATATTCACGGTATTGCTCAATAGACACTGTCTTAAATACATATCTATGCCATATTGCCTTCGCTTTTCAATCATCAACTCCTGAATATAATTTGGCAAGTATGTTAGTATCATTATTTACACTTAATGTGTGTGTAGATCAAGAGGTAAACCTATTAAACTTGAGTCCTTGTGTGGTTGACTATAATCGTGTATCGATAAGGATATCTCATTTAGGAGCGATTAAACACCAAATTTCACTGATCGCATTAGTTCCAAGGGTGAATTTGGTTGTTTCTTCTGATAATAAAACTATTGAGGGTGTACTACCATGTTAACCAATTATATTTTCATCCGTATAATGAATTGGTTACCTAAGTAGATATCAAATCAGACGAAATACTGCTGAATGTATAGTACCTTAAAACTGCACAGACGTTGTCCAAACCGCAATGCCTATTATAAAGCGTATCACATTTGGTTATTTCATCCTGCTATAATGTACAGTTTTTAACCATTAAACATAGCTTAACATTACCTCTACATAGTACTATGTTATATGTATATAAATATATTGTAAATGAGGGGATAAAACCTATACAAATTGACGACAAATTCAGATAAAATTTACTTCCCTAGATATATATGACACATGTAGATTTTTAGTAGGGTAGCGGTTTTAAGAGATTGATAAATGAAGGACTTGATCAAACTAGTTTTTCATCTTGAAGTTTAATCCGGACAGTACAAAACATACATGTATGTGTGTGTCTTATACACCTTTTGAACGAGATTAAGAATGTACTGAATTGAACAAACGTGTTGTGTTATCATTTGCATGTATAATCCAAAGTTGAGTCTGAAAGAAAAACGGTGATGGTTAACTTAACGGGGTCAAACAGGATCAAATAAATATCTAACCCAATTGATTTAACTTGTTAGTTCATTAATGTGCTTAAACTAAAACAAAGCAAAGCAAGACCATACCTTTGCACATAGGAGAAAGGTATCCAGCTACACAGGCCGTACAAGTTCCATCTACAGTGTTACACGTTGCGTTGTTCTCACATTTACCGCATGTGTTTGCACAGTCAATACCGAATGTTCCCCAATTACAATCTGAAAAATTACTGATGTTGATGTTATCAATAGACAGAACAAACTTAGGTAGTGGATACAATTTAATTAAATTCGTACAACCTAGTTTAGATATTGTTAAACAAGTGCACTGAAGCTCGTCTGATATTAACCTTTTACGGGCTATTTTTCAAGTATTGAAACAAGATTTACTAAATGTAAAATGTAATTATAGATGTTAAGTATATTACAGTTTTTATTTTACAGTGACCAGTTGACCCCTGTAGCCCAACAACACAATACCAT
>JAUELF010289167.1:0-10118 GCA_031471495.1 Clinocardium nuttallii | reverse complement strand
TTGTGGAGCTTCCATCGTCTCGGACGCCCCTGGACAGATGGCCCAGTTTCACTGATAATTAAAGGGAAATGATCACTACCATGAAGGTCGCCTGCAGCCTTCCATGAGAAATCAACAAATATATCAGGGCTACAAATAGCAAGATCAAGGGATGAGTAAGATCCAGTAGCAGGGTGCAAGTATGTAAATATTTTTCAATTAAAAGACAAATATCTTGTTTACAAATAAAGTCTTCTAACTTTCGACACTTTATATTTATGTCGTTACATCCCCACAATGTATTGTGGCAATTGAAATCCCCCATTATAATGAAGGGTTTGGGGAGTTGAGAGATAAGGTTATTTAGTTTATCTATATATATCGACATATTTGGTGGGAGATACAATGAACACAAAGTTACTGCTTTATTAATATAAATTTTAACAGCAGTTGCCTGCAATGTTGTATCAAGATGTATAAGCTTATGAGGGACTGAGCTGTTAACAACCACAGCAACCCCACCACAAGCACGGTCACCGGCCTGAGAGTCTGTGTGATAACAAAATGATACTTTAGTGTCTTATAATTCTACCTTGCTTATTATTATCTACATGTACAGTAGAATTTTCCGCATCCATGTCTTCTTCATTAAGACACTGGTAGCGGATATGGTTTTGGATTGGGTCGTCGGATCCTTTGGATATACGGTCCGACGCAATCACTTTATGCGAACCTTTCTTTTTGTTTGATCTTGGACTCTTTTGAGTATGTTTAGTGCTAGAAGTTGATGATTTGGGGCTAGATTTTTCTTTTTTGGTGAGCATGCAATTAAAACCAGGCATTTCTCAATAACGAAAGGTGAAAGTGAAGATATTGGCTGTTCAGAGAGTCAGATTCAATGAGCAGAAAGCGTGGAAATGGAGAGTTCGATGTGTTTTTGCCTTTCGATTTGTCGATATCAGAGTCCGTGTCAACTTTAGTACGTGTTCGTTTTTTGGTTTGAGGATCCATGTTTTAGTTTTTTTATTTCGTCGACCGCGGCACCCACCCGCCACCGAGTCCAACAAGGGAACACGATACATCGAGCGGTAATCCAGCTCCTCGTGTTAGGGGTACACAGGTGATATACTTAGATACCGCGAATAAGTCAATGCGACAAGGAAGAACATGGATGTATCCCCCAAATTGGGGATCCGCCATGCAAGTCAGTGCCCCTACCAAAACATCTGCGATACCCAATTAGCCCATTAGCCTATAATAGACCAGGCACAATAACTTGTAAACTTAATGCAAATTAAATATGACACATATAATATAATTTTAGGTATATACGTAATTAATTAAAAGAGCAGATGGAATATGTTCAAGTGAAAAAGAACAACACTTATACGTAGATACATGCACAGATATTTATGAAATTTAAAACACCATTACATTTAACATACATGTATTATAGAAAAATAGGTGTGTCTCAAACTAAAATATGACTAGCCGATTGTACTAGACCGGGCCAATCTAGGCTCCCGTTTACACCGAAGCTGAGCCCGAAGCAGTGTGTTGGAAAGCCGGAGATCCCTGAGCTTCCCTCAACTGCCAGGACCCTCGTTTCCGGCTTACGAGTATCCACCCACGGCAAACAGGCGGGTCCATTAGGGGACTTTTACCCCTTTGTAGGACGGACAGCCGGCGTATTCTACCCCCCCCCCCACCGGCAGGGGGATTACAATTTACAATAGAACATGTTATAGGCAAAATGGTGTGTCTACAAGTTCTCACAAGTAAGATATGGCAATCCCCTGAAATAATTACAAGCATTTTTGACTCTAAATACGACTAAGATTTAATAAATAGTTTAAATCTAGCGTTTTTTGAAAAAAGTAAATTTCCGTAACGCATCAATTAAAGTCTCACACGGGCACAACCATGATATAATGTGGAACATCAAACACGAAACCACTACAGTATTGGAATGTATTTAGCTAGTTTAATTACGCGAGAACACGAGTACTGTTTGAGACGAGATACGGTTATGCCACAGGGAAGTAAAACACATGAAAACACGATTTTGTTTGGAAATGGTTTCGATTTTTAACATTTATATATGTAACATCTCAACAGCAAACAGAAATCATGGAAGGAAAGTGGACATACTGGGCCAAATCAATATTGGTATTTATTGACAAAGCAATCGATCAAATCACCTAAATTAATGTCTATATCGGTGTATCACATATTTGTCAGTTTGTGTCTTAAGGTAAATAAGCATGTGTTGTACGAGATATATTTTCACTTAATGTTTCATTTAAACATTCAGTCTTTTCCTAGTCAGTTTGATAGAACGAGTGTGTGTTATTAAATGCACTTTTTAAAACCGGAATTTAGTTAGAATCATTAGTTATCACTGGCAAAGGCTTCGAAATCATTTCCGGAACCCTTTAGGATTTTCAGAACGAGAAGAGGAGTAATGTTCTTTAAGATTACTGTTACGTTTTGTTCTATATTGTTCAGCAAACTTCTTGTTATTCATTTTAACTTGTTTGGTCGCAAATCGTTTTTTGTCGGTTTCGTCGTCTACTGGGTCGACTTATTGTTGAGTCAATCCATGGTCTGTAGTTACATGTAGGTCGAATTGTCGGTGTTCACGTTCTATTAAGGTATTTAATTAAACGAAGTATGTGTGCTTATATTACCATACCATGTGTTTAAAACATGTCGTAGATGTACAGTTAAAATGTATTAGTACTAAAAATTGCTTTGTTTTCACTTTTGGTTTTGTCTACATCAAATGTATCAGATTAAATAATGCAATTACGAAAACGATCTAATAACGAATTATTCTTAAATTATTAAAAGAAGATATTCATTAGGAAAAGGTTTCGATTTAAATTTCGAACATCTATAACATTTGGGAAAGACTTAAATGCCCTCTCCGAATCAATACGAAATGTTTCCAAATAGAAAACAGTTGCACCTGGTAGTCGACAAACCGAACACAACAGAAAAAATAAAATTGATCACATTAAGTTTTTAGTGAAACGTGAGAACAATCAATATACTATGTAAACGTATATTTCATGGACATTTTAACATATCGAAGGATGAGAAGGAAAACGTATCATGCGGAATTAATTCTATTTTTCGGCAATGCTTTTCAAATGTTGTTTCAGAAGAGTAAACAGTCGCCTGCAAGGCACAATACAGACGTGAGTTAGAAGCTTTCATACGTCACTAATTTGGACAAACAACGATACAGCAAAGAAAATCTCCATATGGGAAATATCCAGTGTTCCACAATGCATTTCCAAAGGTTTCCCTTTGGAGAGGTGTGTAAAGTGGTCTGCAAGGCTTACACAAGATAACAGGTAATGTGTTAAAAGTGGTATGCAATGCTCAAACAAGATAACAGGTAATGTGTTAAAAGCTTTCCGATGCCACTGATTTAGACAAACAATGACATCGACATTTCACACGACATAAAACGTTAACCCTTAACTCGGTACATGAACATCCCATTATGATATACAAATATCGCATGCCATTGAATATTTATCAAATTATGGCAATGATTTCTCTACACAGACTAAAAAAAGCAAAAGAGGTTAAACGTTTATCCTATATTGTTAAAAGTGTTAAGGTTTCTGTAACCCTGGTGATCAATTCATCAAGTTCACACTATATATTTCAATCCGAGAAATTTTATATATGAACCGTCCCGCGATAAAACCAACATTATGGCCTCTGTGTAATGTATCGACCCTAAACAGCCTGCAATGTCCGCGCAGACTGACCCGGGTCGATACATTCAGTCTCAAGGGAATAAAGGTATCGAGTAATGATTCCTGAAACAAAATAAATCCACAAGAAGTGAAAAGTGTCTGCACGGATTAGCCTGCGCGGCATGCTTATCCTGATCTGGGTCGATATTTAACGTAGAGTCCATAATGTTGGTTTTCTCACGTGCCGGCTTAAATGTTGTGTTTAACTAGGAAAGCTCAATCTTTTGTCCATACAACAAGAACACGTTTCTCCTTTACAAGCGTTCATGCTTGAAAGACAATTCGTTTTCTCACAGAGATTACACTCGCTCGAAAATAAATCGTTGTAGCAATCTGATTTCATCAGTTCTTTCTTTCTGAATATTTGCGGCGCGAGCGATAACTAGTGAAATTGATAATGATGTCTCTTGGTTTTCATTGATAGTTACCATTTGCTTTTCTTTGGGTTAACTGAAACTGCGTATTCGATCAACGTCATCAAGTCTCTTAAATGTGCACCGATTGCAGCAGCTATATCGGTAATTTTGTCACCTACATACTCGTCTTTGTCATCTACATACTCGTCTGTGGACAACTCAAGTATAACTGAAAAACGGAGATTTCGCCTGATATGCAATCCGCTGTTTCTGCATTTAACTCTAAAACGCATACCCTTGTTCTCATTATTTTGTTTTCTTCATCCAATTCATAACTGTTCCGTTTCAGTCTATCTACAACCCAATGAGTTACAAGTTATAAGATTCAATACTTCAGTGATTTTTGCAGATAGTATTAAATGTTCCCGACTCCAGATTGAACATAACACAGAGTCAAAGATTTAAAACTGAAAGGTGTCTTGAAATATTAGAATCATAAATCTGGGATATCATAAACGTAATAATTTCTTTTTCCAGTACAATAAACATCTTAATATTGATCGTTTATGTTTCATTTCGGGTAGACATATTAAGTAAGCTAAAGTTGTACAATTTTATGACTTTCAATTGATAGTTTTTCAAAATTTAATTCTAAAATATTTTCGACATTTTTATAACTTACTTTGTTTTCACAATAACCAAATTTGTAGAAGTTTCAACATTTCAACATTTTGACCTCCATCTGGAGTTCAGCAACTATAAATATTTTACTACTATACGTTGCACGAATTATTACACTATTTTCGACATATGAAGACTATTTTTAGTCATTTCTTAATCTACACTGGTGTCTATTAAATTATCAATTATCAACAATGACTATCCGGAATTTATCAAGAGCCTGCTATGATACAATTTGTATAAATACTTCCCTATTAGACTTATATGGCATTAGAAGAAAAGTACAGATAAGTTCAAAGCGTTCGACTTGTTTGCTCTATCTAACAGAGAAACGAGTTCACATAAAACTAAACAACAATTTTCTAGAGATATTTCTAAAAGTTAAAATATAATTCTCACGTCGTTTATTTCTAATAAGCTATTGTGTGTTACACGCAACCAGGTCGTGCGTGGGTAGAGGAACGCCCCTTTTATTCCCAGACTTTGTTTTGGAACTTGTTTCTCAATTGAGAATGAATGCAAAATAAAATAGAATAAAAGTATACATGGAATTGTTCTTTGATACACAACGAAACAAATGTATTGAATCATATGTTTTTGTGTTTGCTGATATGAGAAATGGGGCAGATTATTATGAGTCTCTCGAGACTTAATCTTTTCATACAGCCTGTCAGTATCGGACCACGATGATTCAATTACAAGAAATATATCGTGACATCAAAGTCGCTAAATGGATGATTTCATGACACAAGATCACATACCTCATTTTAGTTGTGCCCTTAGCTAACCAACCTTACTGGTTGCCTCCCTCAATGCCTTAAAGGTGCTGAAATGCAGATTATAAACATTACAGTCAATGTTTGAAAACTGTTTAAAAGTTCTCTTGAGATATAAGAATCATAATTCAGGGATGAACTAAATGTAATAATTTTACTTTCCAGTACAATGAATATCCAACTATTGATCGTTTATGCTTCATTTGTACTGTTTAGTCATGCCTAGTAAGCCAAATTTGGTATATTTTCATGACTCAATTATTTGTTTTTCAACATTTACTGCCAAAATAGTTTTGAACTGTTTATTACTTACTTTGTTGTCACTATAAGCAATATTTGCAGAATTTCAACATTTTGAAAGTATGCTCTCCATCTGCAGTTGAACACCTTTAACATTCCTTCCTTTGAATTGTTTTTTTTTTCGAAGCCGTTCACTTGACCATACTAACTACAATCTTCCGTTTAATTGACTTATTTAAAGCATCACATTTGGAGAAATTATCGCCATATATATACAATTACAAATACAAGGTTTATTTGATGATTTACATGATTTACATGTACATATTAAATTAATTGGAGTGACATCATAAACCTTTTAAATATATTCAAATACAGAAATAACTAATATAAGATAAATACTTTGTGATTTATATAGAGACATGTTCATCTTATTTTCTAGTTTTAAATGCCTCACTAAGATATTGTATTTTGCATATATGGGTCTATATAGGGGATTATCACGCTAATAACAAAAAAAGGTATACTCTATCATATATATAGGCCTGGCATTTCACCGTTATTGTTTTGCATTCAAGTCTGGTACTCGTAAACCGATCATTTGCGGATAGCATCCTTATGACCTGTATAAGTACAGTACACAACACGAACTCTTACATACAAAACTTTGATTGGTCAATCTCCGGAATATGTCAAAAACATGTTAAAGGTGTGTATACCGCAATGAGACCAAAAATAAAAAAAAGAAAACACTACAACACTAGTAGAACCAAGATGTCGGACTGCAATGTATGGTGACAGAAGTTATGTGACTGTTGCCCCAACGCTTTGGAATTCTCTTTCATCATGATTACGGGACTGGGACACGTTTATTTCTTTTAAAAGAACCCTGAAGACACACGTTTTATTGAGATATATGGGAACTAAATGTCAATATAAACACAGGCCTTAATTTGGCAGTTTGATACGGGTTTTGGGATTTTTAACATCTTTAGGCCTGGGGTTTTAGAAACTGGTCAAAGTAGTTATACCATTTTTCGGAATTGGTAGTCTGACAATCGCTGTAAACATACAACGTATTTTAGGGTGATACTGAGCGGAAAAAATACTCCTTCAATGATTCAACAAAACTGCAAGGTTAATACTCCCCCCTCAACTAAAAATAATCATTATTATATTGTTGGAACATAAGTGTAAAACTTAAGGCGTAAGAACTCCAATATAAGTTTTACAAATGCTCATGAATTAATGCGCCGAGAGGTCAAATATGGAAGGTTAATATCATCTTTGCAAAGTGGAACGGAAAAGTACGACTACGTTCGAGTATTTACGGAGATTGTCCAATTCAACTTAAATGGAGTCATTTGCCATTGTGAAACAAATCACGATGCCTGATGTTAGTACAATTTTTCGCCTTTTACTGTTTTTATTCTGCAATTTAATATTCCATATATTTTAATATATTTTTAAACAGATATATAACTTTGCGAATATTTAATGATTATTTCGACTAAAAATAAATAGTACACAAAGAAGACGAGTGGATTTGTTTAACTCCTTGTTCCATGAAACCGCATTTCCCTGCACCCAAAACAGCAGGCATTTTAGAATAGTGGAGGGAGAGGTTAGATTGCTCGTTACGTGGAGTCAGACTTTTCTTGCAATGTTTTCCACCATGTCAGTAAATAATTTCATGTAGACACAATTCACCCATTACTGATAAGTGGTAAATTTGCTTTCAATTAGGTAGAGTCCAAGAATATGCTCATGGAGTAAAGAGTTAAATATTGTAAATGGTGGCCCAGTTCACTCATAACTGATATGTGATGAATTAATGTCACTTAATTCGTTGAATTTGCAGTGGTAGGAACATCCTTGTGATGAAAAGTGTTGAACTCTTTGCTCCATAAGCATTTTCTTGGACCCTTCCAAATTATTCATTCCCCAAGCGCACGTTTCAATATTCATCAATTTGCCTTGTGCTGTAAATAGTTGTTATGAAATGTCTGTTTCGTTCCATTAGCAAACAACAAACAATTGTGGATGATCTAGTCTGAGCGATAATTTGTTCTGTGATATATTGATTTGTGTTGAGTGTTGATCTCATTATTAATTACGCAGGGGTATTGCTTTATGTTTAGATAATGAAAAAACACATAAGGAATTTTTAACAATTGTTTTCCTTTTCTGTTGTTGTCACAGTTGCATGATACTTCCACATATCTAGTATATACGATACTCAAGGTGCATTGCATGTATATATTTTATGTATGCAACTTGTCAGAGCACTTGGACACCAATGATGTTCCTTGCATGGTCCCCGTATAGGTTTTCTAAAATATGACCATTCACTACAGGTCTGCTATGGAAATTAATAGGGAATGCTTTAAACTGTTCTTGTTCCAGTTTCGAAACATTTTCAGTTTGCTTAATCTGTTTGGATTAATTTGAATATGGCTGTCATGGTTGTTTCCATATATCACTATCGTTCATTCAATGGTTTCTTAAAATGTATGCCATAACTTTGTTGATATAGCAATACTCGCAAAAAAGAAGTACTCAGTGTCTTTTCAGAAACTACTGGTGCATATTAAATTTCGCCGAAAAGATCCTTCTTAGTTCATCTAACAAGTTTGCTCAAGCTTTTGAAAATCTTCAAAAGACAAAACTGTTGAGTTGGGGCTGGATTTTCTCCAGCGCTAAAAAGCTAAAGAAAACCCTCCTCATCTGAAAAACAGTAACTACTTTCAATATAATTTGGCACAAATGTTCCTATTGGCAGGGGGTTTAAGCATGGGTCCTTTTGTCATGTTTAAATGATTGTTTATGTTTCTTTGCAAGCGTATACTTATGTTCCCTCATTCCTTCTCTTGTATTAATTCGTTCACTATGTGCTGTTATTTGTTATCATTAATTTTCTTTCTTTTGTGTATGTTCAGTATAGACACCTTTTCCCTGTCTAATCAATGGTTAAGAAAATTATTATTTCCTAAACCTTTCTTTTCCAACAACATTACCAGTTCAGTGTAATGCATTTGTGCAACATGTTACTATTCTATTTAATTGGCATGAAATATTGTCATACTATTTGTTTTTCAAGTACTTTGATCTTGTTCAAAACTGTTCAATATGCCCAAATTAGGTCATTTGTCAAAGCATTATAATGGTTCATGCGGACTAGTTGTTAAAGCACTATAGTGCTGACGTTCTTGGAGGCTGCAGGAAGAAAGGAGAAGAAGAGGAAATGTGAAAGGAAATAACAATTGCAGCTTATATGTATGTAGTTATTGTTAAGAAAGGAACATATCTTATCAAACATAGTAGATATTATGAAACTGACATTCGAAAAGTAGGAGCCCTATAACGTTCACCTTAGTGCAATAGCTCACACGTATACAAATTAACATGTTTCATCGCACGGACCCTACGGGCCCCCAGGTGAATCCGCTATTGCATTTTCACGCGACTTTTTCTTTGTTCTTCTCCGTTCAACTTCGCAAATGTTTATAAGCTTCCATTGTTAACCTCTAGGCGCATTAATTTTAAAACATTTGTTAAACTGAAATTGGAGTTCTCAAACGTTTTTCACTGATGTTCCAACAACATTATAATGATATATTTTGGGGAGAGTTTACCCTTTTTAAATGCAGATTTGTTGAATCAATGAAGAACTATTTTTCTCGCACAGTCTCACCCTGCGTTAATCGGGGCTAACAGTAACTTACAGGCTGCCAAGTCCAAACAAATGGTTATATTACTATGTCCAGGGGCTAAAGCCCCATGCCTTCTACTTAGGGTTCATAATGCTCTTATCTTTATAAACTCTTACTCCACTGTTTTCAATTAAGTCTTTGTGAACATTCTTTTATTTTTCATTCATTCACCAAGTTCTGTAACTAGTTATAAGTAACAGTGTATGTCTCTTAATGCGATAATTATGTTAGTTGCTGCACCCAATTACATACATACTTTCTTGTTTACCCAATACTACGCTAAATTACACTCTTCAGTTTCGACCATAACTGTTGTCATTCTTAAACAAGAACGTTTGTACATGTATTCATTATATAAGTGTTTTTGTGGTCCTGTAACCTAAGTTTGTTTAGATCACTTGAGCCAAATGGTCTAGATGATCTATTTGAGCACTCCTCAAAATCTACTGGCTGCATGTTGATAAAACTTGGCATGGATGTACCTTGCATGGCTCAACTTTTACAGTTGTTCACATAATTCCATTTATTATATGCCTGTACACTTTCCGGTGCAAATACACGCATATTGACATGCGCAGATACACCTCGACAGATTAA
>JAUELF010289156.1:0-10119 GCA_031471495.1 Clinocardium nuttallii | reverse complement strand
AGAGAGAGAGAGAGAGAGAGAGAGAGAGAGAGAGAGAGAGAGAGAGAGAGAGAGAGAGAGAGAGAGAGAGATATAAATAGAGAGAGAGAGAGAGAGAGAGAGAGAGAGAGAGAGAGACAGACAGAGAGATACAAAGAGAGAGAAAGACACAGAGAGAGAGACAGAGAGAGAGAGAGAGAGAGAGAGAGAAGGAAATATAGAGATGATGGGACTCTTTCAACAGTATTGCAGATACATATTACTGCGTTTCATGCGTCTTTTTACATTTTTGCCAAGATGTTTTCAAAATCGTCTGCTGCACATTTACTGTATGTGAGAAAGGGTTAAGCTATGTAGATTTACCCTTTTCCCACATTATCTATTTAATTTCATTTCCCGATTATGTTTATATAACAAACATGGCGGGAATACGTTCGGTAAAACGGCTTAACGCATGTCAAGTTTTTGACTGATACTGGATGTGTTACTCGTTCAGTACTAAGCTAAATCAGGGACGTAGATAAGTCAAGGTTTCTGTACCCGATTGACATTTTTATACCATTGACTGTTGATCAGAGGTACATTTGCCGAGGGGTATTCAGCTCTTTTCCCCATAATTTCTCTCTATTTATTAAAGCGAAACCCTATGTCTCACTATATAAGTACCCACAATATTGCGTTAGATGATCAAATAAGGATGATTCTAGAACATGCAAAACGCCCCTTATCTAGAGCTATGCACAATGCAATGGTTTAACCCTTTCCCTCATACGACAATTATGTAGCAGGCGCCTTCGAACATATTTTATCAAACAATGGAAAATCTATATAAATGAATGGATAACCTATGACTTAAAGTGGAAAACATTGTGGCAAAAGGAGAAATTCTTCTTGTGTCACTATGTTTTCAAAAAGCCGTCTGCTGCAGAGGCGTCAGAAAGAGTTTTGGGAAAATGACGTAGACATTATACTAATAGGCACATCGTTTCTTATAAGTTCTACATTCCTGTCTAAATTATAGTTGAAATAAATCACTCCCACGTTTCTGAATGATATAAATAACGAGTTTTCTAGACGATCTTCTGAAACGAGACATTGTCAAAAAGAGATAGAAATATGCGTATTCACAGCTGCTAGACGCTAGCTAGATAATTAGCTATTCAAAAGAATGTTGTTATAAACGCAAATATAAATCTGATCTTATCGCGTTGTAAGCACTTGGAATTCAAAATTCAAACTAGGTCAATGCTATTGGGTTAAATCTAAAAATAGATCGCATTGAATGAACTTGCCCTTGGTCGTCTGCTAGCCGGAACTACGTTCAGTTTGACCCGGTTTGAACTCTCTAGTCACGTTGCTTTAATACGTATGTACAGTATCTAAAAATAGAAACATGTGTTATCGGTACAAGTGTACTGTTATGCAAGATCGTGAACATTGCTTCTTTGTCTTCCGAGTGTTTTTGAACGCATTTTTGAGAGTACTTAGGCCTACTATTGTTCTGCCAAATCCTTTTTAGTTTGTGAATTGGAAGATTAATTCCAATTAAGGTCTAAATATATTCATAGATTCACAAATTGTTACCGCCCCCTTATTTTAAGTCAAGATGACATTTACATCGCATCGCTTATGTAAGTAGTCTATTTTATATACATTGATAACGAGAGCGATCAGATAATTAATGCTTAATTGTTCTAATAAAATTCGATATAATTACCGCTAATCAGAATTTTACCTTTTCAAAATTATCTAACGAAGTTTAAATACTCGTTAAAAGTTGATTGATTGATTGGGGTTTAACGCTGTTTTTAACAATTTCTCAGTCATATCACGGCGACCAGTTCACATACTCATGTGATCCCTGGTTTTCTCACCAGTACTCCACACAACAATAGTCCTAAGCAACTGGCTGCTTTTCCACATAGACTAAGAAATGGTGAAAGAAAAATGACGCATGTTGCATTGGTCGACTTTTGTCAATCGTCGGAAATAATGTTGGTCGAGCCGGGATTCGAACTCAAAACCCCTTGATTGACAGCCCGCGTCGCTACCGACTGAGCTATCGGGGCTCGGTTCGTTAAAGGCATACTAAAATACGTCATTATAATACGGATTCATTACATATATGAAACAATCAAATGATGATCTAAAATGAGCATACAAACCTCAAAATCTTAATACCGAAATATTTACACCTTAACCCTTTCCCGCATACAGCAAATCTGCAGCAGACAACTTGGAAATCTCCCTAAATGAAGATATAATTATTGAATCGAATTGAATACATTGTGTCAAAGGAAGAAATTGCTTCTTCTTTTGTCACAACGTTTTAAAAAAGTCGTCTGCTGCATAGGCGTCATAAATTAGCCCTTTCTCACATATAAGTGTTTTCTGACGCCTCTGCAGCAGAAGACTGTTGAAGAAATTGTGACAAAAGGAGAAATTGCTCATAATGAGATTTTCTACATTTTTGCTTATATGTTTTCAAAGTCGTCTATTGCAGAATTTTTGTATGTGGAAAAGGGTTCAGGCTGTTTATATTGAAAGAGTGGTCCTTTATCACAATCAGCCTGTTTGGAATGGTTCTTTCTTGACCAGGCCTTTTAGGAAATCAGCCTTTCTGGCTATATGGCTAAAGTGAAGAAAACAAATCAGGTGAGCGATCCAGGGCCATCATGGCCCTCTTGTTTTCAAATGTCGTCTGCTGCAGATGCATCAAAATGCGTCAACAAGTTGGAAAGGTTTAAATATCGCGTACACAATAAATATGTGTTAATTTGTTTTGTGAATAAATATGGGAAGGTTTTCTTTGTTTTGTGAACGTGCTTGGACAACCTAGTATAAAAGCACATGTTCCAAACGATATTGAACATTCACTAGTGTCAGGTGCCTACAGTATCTAGGTATGTTTAATTTTTGTGGAAACAAATTGAAGGATTATTATGAATATATATTTATATATCGTTGCCTTGTTAAAGGCATTTGCTCTTGCCCCAAATATGTTATGTTCAGACAATTTGAGAAAAAGAAAAATGTTAAAAAATGAAGACATTTCTCCTTTTTACACTATCTTTTCAACTTTATTTTTAGATTGTAGTTTTAAATTTCTGGTCACTATTTTCATCTTTATTTGGCCTCAAATATTATCAAAGCGACAAAAGAAGAATTGCACAAAACGTGCAAGTTCTCCTTTTGACACAATGTTTATCACTTTTATTCATAGGTTATCCATTTAATTATAGAGATTTTCTATTTGCTGACCAAAACTGTCTGCTGCAGAATTGTCTTATGAGGGAAAGAATCCCTTGATTGTTCTCACTGGAGAAAACTTATACATTTGAGAGGAAAAAGAAACCAAATTTGTAAAGAGCAGAAAGACTGAAATATTTCAATAATAATTGTAGGAAATATATTTTTATTATGGACATGAAATTTTTTTATAAACCATATAAATGATGAAATGTAATTATACACTACAATCTGCGGCAGATGACAATGACAATGCGAAAATATGGGAAACTTTAAATGTTGCAGTTGCGTCAAAATGCCTCTAAATGTTGGAAAGAGTAAACATTTCCCAACATAGAGACACATTGTGACGCCTCTGCAGAAGATGAGTCTTTGAAAACATTGTGGAAAAAGGAAAAGTGTTTTTCTTTTTCGTCTCAATGTTTTTCAAAGATGTCTAATGCAGATTTTTTTGTACGCTGAAATTTCTGGTAAGATTAAACCCTTTCCCACCGAAAGACGCATTTAGACGCATCTTCCGCAGACGACTTTTGAAAACGTTATGACAAACGAGCAATTTTTCCTTTAGCCACAACGTTTTCATTTTTTTTTCACTAATTATACTGACAATAAAAGAGATTTTCCAAACAAATTTAGTAGACATTTTTAAAGTCGTTTGGTACTCTTTAAAGTTATTTTTTTGATATTTTCGAAAACATTTTTTTATCACATTAAGTTTATATGACTTTTCCCTACATATTAATGCGTATTAGAATATCATTCTTGGGTGTTTTTTTAACATAACGAGCAATTTCTCCTTTTGTCGAAATATTTAAACAATCATTTTTTTCATTTTTTTTTTTCACTAATTATACTTACAATAAAAGAGATTTTCCAAAAAAATTAGTAGACATTTTTAAAGTCGTTTGCTGCAGATTTGTTGAATGTTGAAAAAGCTAAATGTCTCATGAACTTTATATTTTCAGGGAAAGCTGATTATATAGAACCAACCATGACTGCCGTTGAGTGCTCACAAGGAGCCAGTAATGCCAACTTTCTCGATTTCAAACTGAAACGGCGGAGACTTAAGGAGATTTTACGGGAGCCGACCGGGAAACGAAATGGAATCGAATCTGACTTACAGAGTAACATCAGTTCTGAGAGTGGTTATTCGAGTGCAAACAGTTCGCAACTCGACTCGAATACAGAGAAGGAGGATAGAAGTGCGAGAGATGAATCGAAACAAGTGTTATCCGAAGCGTACGATACGGAAACGGATGCCTCGAATGGCGGGTACAAAACACTCCCTTCGACCTTACAGAAGAGTGCCCTGTTTCTACCTCCTCCGTATAAATTACAGGGGGGAGAGGGAAACATTCAGTTTGGGGTGGGATATTTGAGTTTTCATCCGTGTGTGTCATCCACAAAGGGTGGAGACGTTGAGGATCATGAAGGTGGCGATGAGGCCGAGGACAATAAATTCAAAATGGGGCTCTTCCCAGTTGTCTCCCCTATTTCAGGGTTTATGCCGTTTGAAGAGAAGGGGTTGTCCAACTTTGCTATGACGAAAAATGGACTGCATCCGATCTTTCTAACTACAATGCCCGGCGGGTTCCTTATGACACAGAACGGGCCCGTATCCGTGCAAAGTAACTCCACGTTTGAAGGAGTTGAAATTGACAGTAAACCTCAAACAGTGCCATCGGAAAAGAAATCGGAGGGGTCATCTAAAAAAATTGTCACACAAGAAAACGAGAAAGAATTCATCGAACATTACACAAACGGTACGTTTGCATACCACGGACACCTACCAGGGCTCAAAAAGTCAAAGTCGGTACCAGCCCATGCAATTAGTGTGAATGAAGCTGTAACTAGTGCTCCAGCCATGTATGATAATGCACTGCCGCTTGTGTGTGGAATTTGTAACGACAAAGCTACTGGACTGCATTACGGCATTATAACCTGCGAAGGGTAAGTTTGACTATACATCATTTTAACCCTTTCCCACATACAGGAAATCTGCAACAGACGACTTTGAGCATATTTTGTCACAAAATAGAAAATCTCTATAATTAAATGGATAACCTATGACTGTAAGTGGAAAACATTGTGGCAAAAGGAGAAATTGCACGTTTTGTGTAATTTCTTCTTTTGTCACTGTGATTTTAAAAAGCCGTCTGCTGCAGAGGCGTCAGAAAGCATCTATACGAGGGAAAGGGTTAATTACCCATAAACTTTGAACAACCCCTTTCATAAAACAAATATGCAGCAGTCCACTTTAAAAAACATTTAGTTAAAAATGTTGAAAATCCCACTTCATTAAGTAATATTTTGTTTATTGAATAAAGTTGAAAACATTGTTTGCAAAAGAAGAAGATGCTCATAGTTGTTTTTCTCCTTTTGTTACAATATTAAAGGAAAGCATCTTTAAGTTGGGAAGAGGTTATATAGGAATAATGAGCATTTTTTTCCATTGACCACAATGTTTCTTTTAAATAGTTAAACCCTTATTTAACTTATTGAAGATATGTATTCAAAGTCATCTGCCACACTTCACAGATTTGTTGTAAATGGGCAAAGGGTTAACGATATTAGATTTAATCTTCCTCTTTTTAAGTCTTTAAGAAATTTGCCAATCAAAATGACAGACACGCGTGGATATAATTGTATTGAAACACATTTTAGGTGTAAAGGGTTCTTCAAGAGAACTGTCCAAAACAAGCGAGTGTACGCATGCGTCGGAAGTGGGAACTGTGTTATTAACAAGGCTCAACGAAACCGCTGTCAGTTCTGTCGATTTAAGACATGTTTGCAGGCAGGAATGGTTCTCGCAGGTAAGATGTTCCTTCTGATTCTGATAAATATGGATAATTCTACTGATTAGATGTAGTGAACAAGTCTTTGCTCAAGAATAACTTTTAAATTGAGCCGTCTCGCGATAAAACCAACATTATGGACTCTGCGTAAAGTATCGACCCTGATCAGCCTAAGCATGCCGCGCAGGCTACCCCGGCCAGACACGTTTCGCCTCCTGTGGAATTTCTGTTTCAGAAATCATTACTCTATACATCTATCTACCTGAGACGGAATGTGTCGACCCGGATCAGTCTGCGCATTTAGCGCAGGCTGATCTGGTCGATACATTACGCAGATGCCATAGTGTTGGTTTTCTCGCGGGACGGCTCAATTATTGAACGAAGTGTTGCAAAGAATCCTCAAATCTAGACAATTAGATACCCACAACCAGTTTAAGGTTAAATTAACCCTAATGCCCACTTAAAAATGCATTCTAATGCATACGTAGCTGACAACTTTTGAAAACATTGTGGCAAAAGGAGAGAAAAAAGTTGAAAAAATGTTTTCAGATGCGTGATAATGTATCTGATTTGTTGTATGTGGGAACGGGTTTAAACAAGGTTTATATAACATTAAAAACGTCTCTTATCAAGGCAATTTGTTTTACTCTTTCATGGAGATTTTTCAGGTTGTTGTCACCATTGTAGTCGTCTGCAGCAAGTTTAATGCTTGAGGGAAAGGGTTTAAACAAGGTGATGGAAGTATAGTTTATAACATGTAGTTGAAAACATTAAGGCAAAAGGAGTTTCACCTGTTGAAAATATGTTTTCAAAATTCTTCTTCTGCAGATGCGTCATTGTGTGTCTGCAGGTAGGAACGGGTCAGTACAAATATGACAATGATTTAGGAAAGAGAAGTTAGGAAAAGTTATTTGTTATAAACAAAAAATCGGTGCTGTATCATAAATTTTCAAAAAATATTCTTTTAACAGCGGTGAGAGAAGATCGCATGCCAGGCGGACGTAACTCGGGAGAAGTTTACAACCTTTATAAGGTAATAATACGTGGACTCATAGGCTTGTTTAGCGTTTTCTTACACACATTGTTTTTTAGCGTTTTCTTACACACATTGAAACCGAAGCAAACAACTCCGAAAACAAATATGGAAAATATATGTATAAAGTAATGGTGTAAGTATTACTAAGAGATTAAAGAATTGTGGCAGAAGGAAAAACTACTTTCGTGATATGACTGAACAATTAATGGCTTTAAATCCCAATCTATAAATCCATCTCTCACATGAAAAATGAAATTATTGTTATTGTATAGACAGTAGAAAACCTAGTGACAAAAGGAGTACATGCCCATGATGAGGAATTTATCCTTTTCCCACATTGTTTTCACATGTCACCTGCTATCAATGAGTCAACATTGGTCTGCATGTGGGAAAGGGTTTTATCAGACCTCTGTAAACTAATTTCATCTTCCAGGTTAAATACAAAAAACACAAGCGAGGCTGTAACGAAGAGAAGCTCGAGAAACAGCGAGTGGCCCAAAGTGTGACCTCTGCGAGCAACGGCATCAAAGTAGAGCCGGTGAAAATGGATGTCCAACAAAGAGACATTTTACAAGTCCATGCCTACGGAAAGGACATGATCAACGCGACCTCATCGTACAAATCATTCCTTAGTAACTCATTGCCATCGACAATGCATTCATACCCAGCCTACTCTAGCGTCATGAATACCGATGCTCAGCGCACTATAGCTAGTTCGGGAGCTTATTCGCACACTCATTTTAACATGGAGGAGGAAAAAAGGGATCTGAGAATCCAAGATGAATTTCTTTCTGGGGGGAGAAATCCTTATTTTAAACAGGAATTATCTCCAGGGAGGGGTCATTACTCTCCGCCAACTTTGTCCCCTGGGACCCATCAATATTTGCGTGAGATGCCATCTCCAAATTTTGGACACAGTCCTAGTGTGTCTTACGACGACCAACAGGGGTATTCAGGGAACAGACAGAAAGTAAATGAACAAAAGTTTAACACTTATGAACAAAATGCTCAAATAGAGCGGTCACATATTGAGATACCCTCTCATTCAGGAACATGGACTGGTTATGGCAGTGGAAACGACACATATCAGGGTACCAGTCCAATGGACAGCGGCTGTGAGATGGGGAACATAAATGAGGAAAACAGTGTTAGGAATTCTGGGAATGGTCGTAATAGAGGGGTGTTATCAGCACCGTGTGCGTTGTCTCCTCAACGGAGGATGAGTCCGTTGGCTACCCAAGTCATTGTTAACAATTCATCTCCTCAGAGCAGGGTCGAAAACGTGGAACAAAGAGCACATCCCATTTATGAAGTATATAGAAAACGTCGTCATTCCGCCATTACTGATGTGGACGGAACAAATGAGAGTGGTGGCAAGAATGACAGAGCGTACGATATTGGTGTCAATCCGGCCGAATCTTACAGTTTGGAGTTGAACGTGCAGGGGCATGTCATACATTCGCCACATTCACAGGAAAAGTTGTCGTCTGGTGTTATTATCCAAAGAATACTACAAGGCAGAGACGTTCTGCCGCCAAGAATTCGTGAATATAGGCAATCGGAATCCTCTCCTGTTACCCATGAATCTAACTCTAGTGCCAATTGTGGCAGCCATCTCTCTAGTGCCAATCGTGGCGGCCATCTCTTAAGTGAACTGCGCCAATATGTAGAAGAATCGGCCAATAATCGGCAGACTTTGGTCGATCAGGTGGACATACGTAGACTGTTGAAATGCGACTCACTATTGGACATCTCGGACTTGTTTAGTATCGATGAGTTATTCGGAAATACGAAGGAAGGTGTCACCAAAGTTCTTTGTACGCTCGGAGACAAGATAGTGGGTAAACTGGTAGAATGGATGAAACAACTTCCGTTCTATCGTGAAATTCCAATTGAGGTTCATTCCGAGTCGCTTTCGACTAAATGGAACGAGTTGATTCTGTTGATAACGACAGCGTACAAATCTGTTCGTGGTGCTCGGGTCAGCAGCATGACGTCGGAACAGCTTTATCGGGCTAACATGAAACGACTTCAGGTATGTTCAACCTTTGTCTGTTGATTTTGTCAGTTAACTTGTTCCCACTTTTAGACGCAGTCCGGCGCATTGGAAGCAGACGTCTTTTGAAAACATTGTTAACATTTCACTGGACCGATTGTGGTTACAAAATGTCCGGAGCCCTGCTGTCATAAGCAATTCCTTCATTTGTCAAAATATTTTAAAAATCGTCTGCTTCAGATGGCAAAATGTTGAGAATCTGAAATGAATACATATACATCAAAATATTACCTGATAATCTTCTAACTAGTTGATAAATAGTTAGTGCCATCTGATTTAAGAACTTGCAATGATTAAACTGACGCATTTACAAACTTATGGCTGTATTTGTCAGGGTCACGTGAAGCTTATGTTAAACAAAGACTCAACCCTTTCCGACATCTATACGATTAATTTTCAGCAGACGAAGTTAAAAACCTTTTGTCAAACACATGCATAATTTCAATAAATGAGAGGTTAATTATTAAATAGAATTGAAAACATTGTGACAAAAGGAAATTAAGAACGTTTTTCAGAAGTTGTCTGCTGCAGAGGCACCAGAAAGTTTCTATATATGGGAAAGGGTAAACGATGTTGAAGATGTTCTATATTTCTTTTATCAAACTGTACTTCACTTTTCAGGGACACCTAGAGCGAATGTTTCACAAAGAGTTTACCGATGTTGAACTACAAAGAGAGGTTGGCCCGTTGATGCGGATCATCTCCAACCTGATGCACGGATTCATGAAGATGGGCCTGTCTCGGGAAGAATACGTGTGCTTGCAAGTCATCTTGCTCCTGAATCAAAGTAAGTCGCAGTTTAACCTGAAGCCAACACTACATTGACTATCCCTTTTCCTCATACGACAATTCTGCAGCAGATGACTTTGAACGTAGTTTGTCAAAACATAACAAATCTCCATAATTGAATGGATAGCCTATGACAACAAGTGGAAAACATTGTGTCAAAAGGAGAAATTGCACGTTTTGTGCAATTTCTCCTTTTGTCACTATGTTTTCAAAAA
>JAUELF010289145.1:0-10119 GCA_031471495.1 Clinocardium nuttallii | reverse complement strand
AATTATAAAGATTTTCTATTTTTTGACAAAATATGTTCAAAGTCGTCTGCTGCAGAATTGTTGTATGAGGGAAAGGGTTAAACATAGGTTGGACTGTAAATATACACCAAAATCAAGGCATTTTCTTCAGCAGACGACTTTTCGGGAACACTGTGACAAAAGAAATAAATGCTCAACATTTAAATTGTCCTTTATAGAGATTTTCCATAATCTTGCCAAGATATGAGAAAGGGTAAAGAGAATACAAACATGCTATAAAACAGTATATGATTGTTATTAATATTATCAAAGGGGGGGGGGTTTCAAGGCAGTTTTTCACAAAAATCAATATTACATGATTGGTTCACCTCTACGAGGCTAACTTAAACTACAATTATCTCTTATATTTGAGCTAAACTTTTAAAACCATAAAATAAAATAAATAAACTCAAAACAAGTTATATTAAATTAAAATAATAAGGTTATTCAATAACATAATTCTGCTCTATTTACATGTGTCTTTAACCCCATGTATAATGGTTGTCACCCACATCTCTAAGGGAGGTAACTCTGTTGTGCATCATTTTACAAGATATGAGCTTCAGCCAGTGATAACCAACCCTATCTAAGGGTTTGTTTGTAACAAGTTTTCTAGATTACTTCAGTTATACCTGGTATCAGTTATATGACGGCATTCCTTGGTAATTTACCAATACGACTGGTATCAGTTATACGACGGCATTTCTGGGTCATTTACCAATGCGACTGGCATCAGTTATATCACGGCATTTCTGGGTAATTTACCAAAACGACTGTTATCAGTTATATGACGGCATTCCTTGGTAATTTACCAATACAGCTGTATCAGTTATATGACGCATTCCTTGGTAATTTACCAATGCGACTGTGTTATATGACGGCATTCCTAGGTTATTTACCAATACTGCTGTTATCAGTTATATCATGGCATTTCTGGGTAATTTACCTTTATGACTCCGTTATATGACGGATTCCGTGGTAATTTACCAATACGACTGGTATCAGTTATATCACGGCATTTCTGGGTAATTTACCAATACTAGATTACAATTTAGATGTGGAAAACAACCATTTTACATGAAGCTAAATGTGAAATAAATTTCTTAAACATTGACAATTATAACACAACAGTTAACACTGTGCACTGCACCATTAGTATAGTTTTTGTTAAAAAAAAATTCTCTTCCTTTAATCATAAACTTTAAAATCATACAAAAAATCTGCCTTATCACGACAATAAATATTCCACCTTCTGTATTCAAAATTTCATAATTTTTACACAGAAGTTTTTTATTTTTCTTCAACCTTTCATCCTAAAGATAACATTTGACATCAGACTATCAAACAGTTTAACCAAAATGTAACTTCCAATTTTCCTGAAATTATGCTTATTACCTCCGATTTCTTTTTCAATGTGCTCTGCTCTAAAAGGTTCAAAACAACTTTTGTAAATAGTGTAGGAATGACGAAAAAGAGAAAATTCTTTACCTTTTCAAACAATATTTACAACTGTTTCTCAAACTGAACAAACATTCTAAAAATCACATACTTTCATTCAATTGCCTTCACTAGCCTGTTCCATCAGAGTAGAGGTTCGCCAATGGCTGAATATGCACTGTAGAATAGAGGTTCACCATTGGCTGAATATGTACTGTAGAATAGAGGTTCACCATTGGCTGAATATGTACTGTAGAATAGAGCTTGTCCAATGGCTGAATCGATGTAAAATAAATAAGTTTAAACTAATAATGATCTTTTAATTTTCCTCCTGCAGATGTGTCAACATGTATCTGCAGGTGGGAAAGGGTGGAACGCTCAGAGAAGACCCCCCTCTAACTCATTCAAGTCTTGCAACATTAAATCAAAGTCTTCTGGCAATTCGCCCACTCTTTCATTCCTCGGATCTACTAAACATTGCAGTTCTGTATTCCTTTGATCAATTAAACGCGTCAGCCCTTCGTTAATAACGAGGCGACGATCGGGTCTATCTAAAACAGCTGCTTCCACATCTCTTCTCCCAACTATCTTCCCAAAATGCTCGTTTAGATGATGTGACCTTTCAATATGCATTTCTTCATCTCTCGCTGCTTGAATCTCATTTTTGCTTGTATTCTGTAACAACGATGAGTGACCAGACAATTCATTTGGACAATTCAACATCACACGACTGCTAACAGTTACACTGGCTGGAGTCCCAGCATGAATGAATGATTGTTTTTCCGTGCTTGATATGCGTTTGTAAATGGGATGAACTTTGTTAATGCCCCCTTGGAAGGACGGATGTTTGGAGAATAGCACACTGTCTGAATGAGGATTAGGTGGAGATGGGAGATGGAATAATGAGTGAGAACTGGGAGGTGAAGGGCTATGAAGGAAGTCAATGTCCATGTTAAATGCAGATAAGTTTTGTTCACTGTTTGGCGACAACAAACAATTAGCACCGCTTTGTTCCATATCACTTCTCTCTTCATTTTGAGTTAGCAGATTCAATTGGCTGTCTCTGCATTCGATTAGCAAATTTGATTGGCTGTCTCTGCTTTCAATAAGCAAATTTGATTGGCTGTCCCTATTTTGAGTGAGCAGATTCAATTTGTTGTCTCTATTTTGAAAAAACAAATTTGATTGGCTGTCTCTGTTCTGAATAATATGCAGATTTGATTGGTCGTTTCCACCTAAGTGCATGATTGATTGGTTGAAGGATACAGCAGGATTCAAACTATCACCACTTGATTCATCAGTATTGACAATGTGAGCATGCTCTGGGGTGTACATTTGACTATTCGAGGTGACAAGATTTTGACCAGTTTCTAGAGACCTACTAGAATCCGTGTTAACTGTCACCCCATGAAGACTACCAGCAGTAAGGAATGTTTTAGTTGAAGAATCAGCCATTGTCATGTGGTACACCTGGGATGCTGATGGCGTTTTAGCCATTATTTTAGCAGGTTTCAATATAGAAGTTTTTGTTTGTCTAGATAGCTGGACTAGCTTAGATGCAAAAGGCCCAAAGCTTTCTTTGTTCATTGTGTCAAAATCTTTACCCATGTTGGCAAGCAGTGAAACTCTCTCCGATCCAAAATCACCCTTGTTATTCTGCGAAGGTGTTTCATTCGGGATTCCCAAATCTGGATCAACATTGTAATCTGTTACTCTATTTTTATCTAGGGCAGAGTTCCTTGAATCTATATTTAGATTGGACTGTCTAAGTGCCTTTACTGCAGTTTCATATGGTGGTGGGTCGTGGTTTGGAGAAATCATTGGTACATCTTGACTTACACCAGTCTGGTTTGGATCTATAAATAGACTGGACTGGTTTGAAAAATTGCCTGTAGATGTTGATATTTGGTAGATTTGATTAGGCAGTGACACAGTCGGTCTGATCGGTGTGGGAGTAACAAACTGGCCATTCTGATTAGAACTCTGGATGGGCATAAATGCACTGTTTGTCGATGAACAAATAATACCCTGAGCTGGCTTCCCATCAACCTGGGCTCCATTATCAGGGAAGGTAATTTGAAACTTCGGGGATAAATGTGTCGCAAGCTGCATTGACGATGACATAGCAATAGGCGACTGAGAAACGCTTTCAAGTCTTGTTTGATTTCCTTCATTTTCAAAGCCTACTGAAACTGGTGTGGTGTTTAAAACAGGGCTTGTCCCAGTACTATGGTAACCCGAATCAGAGAACCGTGCAAGACTGACCTGGCTTTCTGATGACATCCTGCCCTGGTTCATTTGTGAACTATTAGAGTTGTACGGCGAGTTAGAAGAAACTTTGGATCCAGCTACCAACTTTGTAGAGGGAACAACAAAATTGAGATCTCGAGACTTACAATGCTCAAGTTCCTGGCTGCTGTTTGGTTTCTGCAGGTTGTGCTGTATACTAGCTAGATAAGGACCGACCGGCTGACTCATTCTACCCTCATCCGTCTGAACAATGGTCGGTTTCCCGATATTACCGTAGTTTGTGAACTTAAGGAAGGATTCCTCCCTTGACTTAGCAATGGCCGATGGTGTCAAATTTGTCACAGAATGCACACTAACTGATATTGGATGGTTATCACGAACTTCTATTCTTCGCATTGGTGAAGTAAGCCCACTCACTGGAGATAACAGATTGGCTTGACTTGATGGACCTTCAGGTTGTTGCTTGGGTGACATTGAGACAGCCCTCTGATACAGTGGGTATCTAGAGTGTGGGTAAGAGACAGGAGATACTGGCGACTTCGATGTGGAATTGAACATCGGCAAAGACTGGCATCTCTGACCTGGACTTAGTGCATCGCCACTTCTATTCGGCAAATCTTTGACTCGTAACACTAGAGACGGTGTTTTTGGTACAGTGAAAGTGTCCTTATCTGTTGTGGTTTTTGTTGTTGTGTCTGTATGTTGTACAGTTTTCTTATCAGAAAGTCTACCAGATTTGCAAGAGCTTGCTCTGACGTCATGGTTCACTTCAAAATGGAAACTTGGAGAGGTAAAGTCAATGGCAGTAGATGATCTTGTGGGATTGAGAACTCCGAGCTCTGGTTCCGATAAAACAGACTGGTTTTGTGTTTGTCTCTTTTCAATGGTTTCATTAATCCAGTCTGCAACATCTGACGGCAGTCCAGAAGGTTCTTGTTCAAGCCTATTATCGCCAGTGGACTGCAATTTTTTTGTGACTTCCGGGCTTTTAAACGGAACTTTAAAATCAGTCTGAACCTTATTGCTCTCACGAATAGCTGTTGCAGACTGGGAACCATCTGAGTTTGAGAGTTTCTGCTGAAGAAAGGTGCCCACTCTTTTATCTAGGACTTGTTTCTGTTTCAGTAGCCTTTGCTGGTACACTTTTACGGTTCTAGCACTGACGCCGATGCTGTGTCTCTGTGATTTGAGTGGCCTCATCACAAAAAGGCTATTTGGGAATGATTCAATCAGGGCCTCTTCCTCCAGGCTTGTGATGTCCGGACTCTGTAGACCCTCAGACAAGTTCATTGTCAAGGTTTTGACTGGATGTGTAACTCCTCTATCCATTTCAAAGGTGCACGACTGGGTCCTTCTCTGCGTCTCTCCACCATGAACGTCCAACCCCGGACTCAGTAAGTCTGCCATGCCCTCTTCCCCTTCGTCACCAGTAGAATTTAAGCGCTTAAAATCGTTTCGTTGTAGATAGTCTGATGATTTTCTTTTACGCGCCCCTGAAGGTGTCTCCCTGCCATAGGAGCAGGCACTTTCGGGTCTACTTGAGCATGGTTCCTGCAACTTAACGAGTCGCAGAGGAGTTTCACGACCAAGTGAGCAGGCACTATCTGGTCTGAATGGGGAGGTGATGTTAAGTTTAGCTATCTTAGCTGGGGTTTCTGTATAGATTTGTTCAAACTTGTCATTTTGTTCTTGTTCAGTTGTTTTTTCTACATCTTCAGTGTAATTATCGAGGCGATATTGGTTACAGGCAGAATCCATATCCACAGATTCTACTTCCATTTCTGAACTAGCCAATTCTGGATGTATTTCCTTGTCAAGATGAGAAAAATCTCTCTCAGTGTCATCTCTGCTCTCATGTAGGTCAGTAACACCATGATCTTTGCAAACACTTTCCAATTCATGCAAGCCCATTTTTTCTGACATACCTAAAACATGATCTGGTTTAGAAGTCAAGATCATTCTTTCTTCAGCAGTCTTCGCTCTTACTCTTCCCTCATCAATGTTACTAACCTGGACACTATCAAGTGGATGTTGTGTGAGTATGGAAGTAGGGTTAACAAGATTGGTCAAACTCCTGCCATCTTGACTGTTCACTATTATAACCACGTCCTTGCTGCCCACACCTTGAAGTTGCTGAAAACTTCCCAAGTTACCTCGAGTCATTGATATATGAGGAGCGAAAGGTAATGTTGGAAGGTTCATACCAGATTGGATTTTAGCAAAGGCTTCCGCTTGTTCTTTGGCTCGTTTCTCCTTCAGGATTTCTGAAACCGGTCTCTTATCATAGACAGGATTATCTCCCTTGGAATCTTTCGGAGTGGTGACTTTGTTAGGCGATCCTTTTGGTCTGATTGGAGTAAACCTAGTTCGTAAATGCTTTGATATTCCCGGAGAGTTCTGCATTGAGGCCACCATTGTTTCCGAGCATGATGACATGGCTTGTGATGTTGAGCCAGTGAGAATTGTTAAAGAGTCTCTTGTCGCATTTTTGGCATTGGATGATAAGGAAAGAGAATCTGACCAAGGAAAGGCGAGTGAAACCTTCTCCCCAGAGGACGAGGACAATTGGACAGCAGCAGCGCCAGGGAATATCTTGATAATGTTATCTGGTAATCGTTGTGTTGGTTGATTTAGGGTCTCATTGTTCGGAACTGCAAACAAAGAGATGTTGTTGGACTGTGATTTTTTTTCGGGCGTCATCTGATCTGTGCAGTGTAAGGATTTCTCTGAGCTGGATGGAATTATTATTGGAGTGCTAATGGATGATGATGTCTGGGTTACCTCTCCTGGATCTCTACGAGGCTGTTGAACTTGAGCAAATGGAACAAATGCACTCCTACCAGCAACATTGGACTTGTTCACTAACAAACTATTTTTGGATTTCTCTAGTAAACCAGTCGACTTATTCAAACTTGATTGCATCTCATCTTTTCGTTCAAGTAACATTTTTAAACTTAAGTGACCAGCTGATTTTGAAAACATTTCCGTTTTAGCACTATTACCACTGAAGTCAGTGTTCTTGGTTTGTTCATTTAAACAAGCTTTTGACAGATCAAGAGAAGTGTTTTCCACGTTGTCAAAACTGATTTTTCGTACGTGACTCATGGCGTTTGGATTCACATGCATCTCAGAATACGGAGTTTCACGGCTGGATTTAGCTCTGACATCTTTTACCCCGCCGAAATCCGTTGAATATGACAGATTCTCTACATTGTCTTCTTCATCTTGTGTCAAGTCCACAGAAATGACTGCGAGAGGTGCTGATAATGGATCCACAGATCTCCTTGAAAGGGGTATGTCTGGTGATTGATCCAACATAACAATGTCTTCCTCTGAACTCATCGAGTTCCTGCAAGCATCAGCACTATTTTCATCTGTTCTTAAATCCTCCATCTTTGCCGCCATGGCAACATCATTTTCATTTGAAGGTTTCTGGAAAGCTGATGATATATCCTGACACACGGAAAACTTCCGATCATGGGTAGTTTCATTTGGCCTTTTTATAGCAGATGAAGATTCTTTGGTAGTTGTTGCTGTTGCCATGGATACTACTGTGTCAAGACTAACATTGGACGGATATTTTCTTGGAGATTGTTGGACAGGACTAGGAGTGGGAGACGACAGTTTAGGAGTCCTGGACATTTTGGACGGCGTGCAAGACTTGCGTGACTGAGTATTTCCCGATTTACGATCTGACATGAGGTTTAAAGCCGGACCTTGCAGCTGTTCATTCTCTTTTTTCATTGTCTGCAAATAAAAAAACAAAGAAACATGAGGGGCCTGATTTAGGTTTAATTGTTTAGTGTTTTACAGCACTTACAACAATTTTATATTGATATTACAGCATCTCCTGCCTAAATAACCAGAACTATCACTAAAGACGATAAATACTCCCAAAACAGCACCTTGACTTACACCATAACTTAATAAGTAAAAGGGCCATAACTCTGTAAAATAACATGCAATTGTAACCCCTTTAGGATGTGCACATCTCCTCTTGGTATAGAAGCTTCATGTATAATTTTATTGAATTCCACCCAGTGGTTTGTAAGAAATAGGCCAGACAAAATATGGCTTCCAACCGACTGACAGACATGTTTTTGAGTGTATAATTATTCATTTGTGCACAGGTAAAGCGTTGGCCTATTGTACCAACGGTTCCTGGCTTGAACCACGTGATGATCCTGTTCTACCATGGGATTTTTCAACACAAACAAGTAAGTTGGTCTATACTTTAAGAAGCAGACATCGAGCATGTTTCATATTAATAAGCTGAAAGCTTGATTGCGATCAGTGTAAAATAAAAAGGTTTAAATTAATACCTGTTAAAAACATATCATTTGGATTCTGACAAATTCGTATCAGGAGACATAATTCAGCCTGTGTGAAGTCCTGTGTTTCGTCAACATAGATTTGGTGTATAACCCAAGGGTGGTTTTCCATTTTTCTCAGACGTCCGTAGATATTGTAGACGAGATCTGTCTCGTCAAACAGCTGGTGCTGTTTCTTGAAATGTTCGTAGCGTTTGAAGCAGCAATGTATTGGTTCCCTGTCAACAGAAAAGTTTGGAGCCCGCTTTCTGCCCAGTTTGCGATACTCCTCTAAAGGTAGAAAGCCGTTTGTCTGGGACAGCGCTTCAAACGATCCCTGAAAAATGATTATTTTGACTAAGCCCTTTCCAACAAACAAACGCTTTCTGAAGTCGTTGCAGTAGACGACTTTTGAAAACATTATATAATAAATGTCTTTCATTTATAAAGCGTTTACTTACATTTTACCAAATGTTTTAAAAGTCGCCTGCTGCAGATTTGTGGTATGTCGAAAAGTGTTAACACCATTTTACAACTTTTTTTCAATCATATCATGGCTGTCAGTTAATGACCATGTGTTTTCTGGCACCAGTACTCATACAACATTCTTCTCAGGTTGCTGGTTACATTCCCACATTGACTATTGACTAAATGGAAAATCTTTATAATTGAATGGATAACCTATGACTAAAAGTGGAAAACATTGTGGCAAAAGGAGAAATTGCTTGTCTGCTGCAGAGACATCAGAAAGCGTCTATATGAGGGAAAGGGTTAAATTGCATCATGGGGAAAGGAGTCATCTAGCATCTCAAAGAAATCAGCAACCTCATGATATAAGCATGATATAAGGTTTGTAAGAAGACAAATTTAATGCAGCTTACAGACCTGTGAATTCCTCATTACCTAGCCCTGTTTCTTACCTTGATGAAAGACATAATTTCTGTCCAAACTAACGAAGGATGAAAACTCAGTTTCTTTTTAATCTTTGGCCAAATTTCTTCCACAAATACATGGTAGGTTATCTCCCTTCTTGGATCAACCTGCAACACATATAATCAGTAAGTGAATTATAACATTTTTATATGAATATTTGATGACTATACCTTATATTAATCAGTTCAGATTTTACCGTAAAAGCTTGACTGTAACGCGCTGTCGTAAATGTAAATGCCCCCCTGACTTTGGGTTTAATGCTTGACTCCCTAAGAAGAGGCGGACAGATTTCTGATTTCATTTCAAGCCACAAATCTATGATAAACAGCCTCAGTTAACATCAAGTCGTCACATTTTTTATGAATTTTGTCATTTTGCCGCTTTTCTGATGGCGCCTGACTGCCATGTTTTTGAACAAGTTTTGTAGAGGCTCACCCAAGGAACTTTTCTACCAAACTATATTGGAATCTGAAGATTTTTTAAGTTTGGACATTTTGTCCCTTTTCTGATTCCGCATCAACCAAAGTTCTCAATGGAATTTAAATCTTTGAACAATTTTGAAAGAGGACCGACCACCCAAGGAACATTCCTGTGATGTTTTGTGGAAATTGTACCTGTGGTTCAGGAGGAGATCATGTTTTAAAGCTAAAATTTAACGACGGACAGAGAGTGATCAGAATAGATCACATTGAGCCTTCGGCTCAGTTGGTCTAAAAAGGCATAATTATCTTCCTAAAACTTTGTCTTGAAATATAAAAATAAAAGTTTATTTTAAAGTTTATATTTATCACATAAATGAGTTATACATTATTTTCTAGAATGCATTTATCAAGGTCTTAATAATTACGCATCTGAAACCCGCTGTTGCAATTAAATTTTCACGAATTTTGAAATGGTGTTGGAGTAAAAATCTGATTGGTCAGAATGTTTTCAACTATATTTAAGAATTATCCTTTATAATTTATATAGATTTTTCCTTTTCTTGTCTGGATAGGTTCAAAGTTGTCAGCATATTTCTTGTATGTAATTCAAATATTTATTTATTGTATTTTCAGGCCACCGGCCCACATTACATACAACATACATACATGTATTTACATTCATGGGTTATTACAATTATATACATTATTTAAGGCTGTATTTCTTTTCCTAAAGGAGAAGTAAATATACA
>JAUELF010289134.1:0-10119 GCA_031471495.1 Clinocardium nuttallii | reverse complement strand
AAAGAAGAAATTGCACAAAACGTGCAATTTCTCCTTTTGACACAATGTTTTCCACTTTTAGTCATAGGTAATCCATTAAATTAAAGAGATTTTCCTTGTTTTGACAAAATATGTTCAAAGTCGTCTGCTGCAGAATTGTCGTATGAAGGAAAGGGTTAATAATTGCCCGTAGTACTGCAATTGTTAGTGAGACAATCAAATGACAAGTTTTAAAAGGAATGGACATGACAAATGTAGCTATTTATAAAATAAAATTACTTTCATTAATGATGCATGGTCTTGGTTTGCAGTTAATTGTGTTAATTAATGTAAGAGATATATTCTGGAATATGTTTTACTAATAGAAGAATATTTTTATGATGTAAAACAGAATGCTTCCCTGATCGGTGGTTTATACTAAAGCCCTTCATAATCAATTAAGAGTTAAGAATCATGATTTGTTCAAAGATTCAAGAACTCTGCTTTCTGTCTTGACAATTCTCTACAATTCCTGGAACCAAAATAATAACTCATTAGAAATTAACTGTTTTACTTATTTTTTTAGCTCACCTGAGCATGAAGTGCTCAATGTGAGCATCTGTGAACACCTGGTGTCCTTCCTCCATACAAGTGCCTTGCAGTTTCCGTCAACCGTTGTTTGACACTCTAAAGGCCACAGTCTTCATCCAGTCTTTATGAAAGTTTAATAGAACATTAAGTCGTCTAGTTTTAACTGGGTCATGTTGAATAAAAAACGAGGTTACCTCTGAACACTGCAGATGGCACAAATTTTCATCTTTCTTTTTCTTGATTTTCTTAACACTAAACATGCATCTTCTGAATTAAATTAACAACATATCTGAAGCAAACATATATGAAAAAATATGGATTGGAAAGGTTTAACCCTTTCCCGCATACAACAATTCTGCAGCAGACGACTTAGAATGTATTTTGTCAAAACATAAAAAATCTCTTTTGACATAGAAACTCTCTTTAATTGAATTGATAACCTATGACTAAAAGTGGAAAACATTTGTGTCAAAAGGAGTAATTGCACGTTTTGTGCAGTTTCTTCTTCTGTCACTATGTTTTCCAAAAGCCGTCTGCTGCAGAGGTATCAGAAAGCGTCTATTTACTGCACCAAGAGTGCATGTTTCAAATTGGTGCATTAACCTTGTACCTCCAGACACACCACTTTTGAATCGCCCCCAAACTTCAGGTAAACATGTGCAAACAGTTACTGGAAGTAATAAATAACTGAAACCTATCGTTATATTATTATGTTTTCTTGGATACAACAAATCTGCAGCAGACAACATTTATTAAATAATATCTGGGCAAAATTATGGAACATTTCTAGAAATAAAAGATAAATTTATGGAACAGAGTTGAAAACATTGTGGCAAATGGAGGAAATTGCTCATGATGAGTAATTTATCCTTTTGCCACAATGTTTTTAATATTTCATCAGCTGCAGAGGCCTCAAAATACGTCTCCATGCTATTCGGTAAGATTATTTGCAGTTGAAGGTATAGGTGATAAAATGGCTAACTTTCCCACAGTAAATTACAAAAGGGGAATGAGCTTGCTTTACTTATAGAAAGTGTTATAAACATCAAACAGTGAATTAATGTTTTGCCCTTGCCAATTCATCCATCCAGTGCTCAAGTAACTTGCACTATATCACCCCTGACTGTATTACCACATGGTTTTAACCAAGGTAATTTGTGGGGGGACCAACTGATCCAGCGGTGGGAATTGCTTATTATAGACATGATTGCTAGGGTTAAACCTAACCACATTTTTAGACAGACACTCTCATCTAATTTGTATATCTTGCAGCAAGGAATTTAATGGGTGGGGGGTTTACAATTCGGAAGTTTGAATGACTGCTTAGTCTGCAGTTGGCAACACTTGTACAAACATTTGCCAATTTCATTGATAAAACTTAAAATGCTTTTAAAAGGGAATTGTTAACGATAAGCAAATAGAAGGTGAAATTAAACTTTATGCTCAATAATGAGAACTGATGTAGACACTTTCTGATGCCTCGGCAGCAGGCGACTTTTGAAAACATTGTGACGAAAGAAGAAATTACTAATTTTTAAATGAGCAATTATTCCATTTGACACAACGTTTTCAACTTGATTCAATAACTATGTCTTCATTAAGGGAGATTTTCCACTTTATTGTTGAGATGTTTTCAAGGCCGTCTGTTGCAGATTTGTTGTATGTGGCAATGGGTTAAACAAGCCTGTGAATCAGTTTTTGGATGGTGGTAGCATTATCTCTTTACAGCAAATCTGCAGCAGACAACTTTGAAATAATCTTGGTCATCGTATGAAAATTCTTTATAAAGAACAATTTCAAGTTTTGCCAAAATGTTTTCAAAGTGCTAAAATCTGTAGGTTAGAAAGAGGGTTATAAGGAAGCATCTTGTATTATCTTGGATGCTTAATTAGTATAGAACACAATGATTATATATATATAGGAACTCAAAAGGAAAAAAAGTGAATTGTAATTATTTCTACTTTGTTGCCTGATAAAGATGACTTATGTTGACTTATGGACTTACAATATGCCTTTCAAGCAGATATATCTGGATAAAGAAGAAATGGCTCACATAGTGAGCCTTTTCCTACAATGTTTTTAACGATTTATTAAAAGCACTTCCTCTGGATTTTACACTTTTTGCCTCAACTATTTTCAAAGCAGACCACTTTAACCCTTTCCCTCATATAGGCGATTTCTGACGGCTCGTGCAATTTCTCCTTTTGCCACAATGTTTTCCGATTTTAGTCATAGGTTATCCATTCAATTATAGAGATTGGAAATTGTTGTATGAGGGAAAAGGTTGAAAAATGATAATGGATGAAATGGTGATTCTTTTTTCTCTCTTTTAAATCGAAGAATTGGAAGAGAGGTCCAAATCAAGCTAACCATTTACAACAACAACAACAACATCATCACCACCTCCACCACCATCATCAACAACAACATCATCAAGAAGGTGGTCATTATCACTCTACTGCTACTACCAATCAGCATCATCACCTTCCAAAATATACGGTAACTCAAACATTCTTGTACCAAACCGTTTATATGGAGTTGGCTGCCCTTTTGTAAAATGTATTGTTGTACTGTTGTAGAACATTTTCTTCCATATTTGTTTTTTTTTCTTCCCAAAAGCTGTTTAACTTAATATCCCTTTGTTTGCATGACGACTATTAAGGATTCAACATTTTTGGTTTCTTTTTAAGAATTTTAATTACTTTAAACCATAGCCTGATACTTAAGGGCATTTTTCATGTTCTAAACTCCTTATTTGACTCTCAAACCCTATGTTGTGGCTAAACTCCTTATTTGACTCTCAAACCCTATGTTGTGGGTACTGTAAGGACACAGCTCAATGAGACAATTCTTTTGGGTACTTACAACATAGGGTTTGGTTGAGTAATAAGAGCGATGTTGTGGGAAAAAAGACCAGTTTACTCCCCTCTCTGTAAAACAATAGAGAGTATTAAAGGGAGATAAGATGGTATATTTATGTCCTTCACATGCTGACTTTTTTCCTTACCGTTTGTTATGATGCATGTATGTTGAACGCATGTTGAAGGATTTGTCCTCATCATTTTGTGAATTTAAAGTTTTATATTATGAATATTAATTTAATAACATTTTTAGATCACCTGAGCCAAAGGCTCAAGGTGAGCTATTCTGATCACTTTTTGTCCGTCGTTAGTCATTAACATTTAGATCATCTTCTCCTTAACCACATGACCAATTTCAACCAAACTTCACAGGAATGTTCCTTAGGTGGACCCCTTTCAAAGTTGTACAACAATTTAAATTCCATTGAGAACTCTCTCATTGCCACCACATCAAAAAAGGGGAAATTAACTAAAACTTTAAAAATCTTCTTGTCTGAAAGTAGAAGGCCCAGGCCTTTAATATTTAGTATGTAGCATCATCTAGTGGACCTCTACCAAGATTGTTCAAATTGTAGCCCTAGTTTAAATGGAGACATTGCATATTAATTATTGTAAAAATGTTGTAGCAGTGGTAGGACTCTTCCCAACTTTATGACAGTCAAACCTCGGAAGTGAAAACAATTTACCTGGTCTTTGTTCACAGGTGGTCTTTAATGACAGGGTCATTTCCACAGAAAATGAGTATTTGGGGAACTAAAGGTTTAGTGGATTAGATCAGCTATTTCACTATTTACAAAAAACGGCCAGCGCTTTCCGGCATACAACAAATCCGCAGCTGAAGAGACATTGAAAAAAAATATCATCTGTTTCTGAAAGTTAAATAATTCAATAAGAATTAAAAGCATCATAGCAAAGGGAAAACAAAATTGGTCTCATGAGCAATTTCTCCTTTTGACACAACCTTATCAAAAAAGGTTTCCTGCAAATGTGCTTGTAAAGGTGGGAAAAGGTTTAATGAACTGTTGTTCTAGGTCCCAGAAAACTGGGTGACTGGTGATGCCAGACAATGTAACTTTTTTACTGTAATTCATGATGTTGGTTGTACAAATAAATTGCATTCCCTGGGTGAGACACCAGGCTGAATTTGTTTAGACAATGGAATATTGATGTCTCCTTGGCTTAACCTTTTCCCTCATATAGGAGTCCTCTGCAGCAGACGGCTTTTTGAAAACATACGTGACAAAAGGAGAAATTGCACAAAACATGCAATTTCTCATTTTGCCACAAAATTTTCCACTTTTTGTCATAGGTTATCCATTCAATTATGGAGATTTTCTATGTTTTGACAAGATATGTTCAAAGTCGTCTGCTGCAGAATTGTCGTATGAGGTAAAGGGTTAAGTTGCATTTCAGCTACAGATTGGTTGGTATTTGGGATAAAAGTGACAGTTCAATATGCAGGATGTATAGAGTGTTTTTACATTCTCAGGAACACATGACTAATGTCCTGTTTCTCTCTCATATTTTTCAGGGTGGTTTTGCAAGATGCTACGAAATGCTTGATCTCAACTCAAATAAAATTTATGCTGGAAAGATTATATCAAAGCACAGAATTTCCAAACCTCATCAAAGACAGAAGGTATGTATGATTTATTTCATTAACCCTTTCCCATATGCAGATGCTTTCTGACGCCTCTGCAGCAGACGACTTTGAAAACATAGTGGCAAAAGGACAAAGCGCTCATAATTTGCAAATTTTTACTATTCAGTATTGCCACAGTGTTTTCAACTCTATTGAATAATAAAACTCTCATTTATAGAGAATTTTCATGTTTTTGCAAATTTGTTTTCAAAGTTGTCTGCTGCAGATTTGTTGTATGTGGGAAAGAAAAACAGGCTGACTAGGCTAAGGTTAATGTTATGTGCATTAATTGGCCCTATTTAAATTCATTTCTTCATTAACACTTCTCATTTTGACTTTGTAAACAAAAACTTTTAAAAGTGGAAATTCAAAATGCTACTGCTTATTATTTACAGTTCCTGAGTGAAGCAGTGCCACAATATTCCACTGAAATATCAAATATAAACCAGGCATTCAGAGCTCGATAAGAAGAGTATTTTACATCACAAAATCCTGATATGACCCTCAAACCCTATGTGGTGTGTACTCAAAAGAATCGTCTCAGTGAGACGATTCTTTTGAGTACCCACAGCATAGGATTTAGTTTAGTCATAAGAGAGACATTGAAGGGAAACGACCAGTTCACTCCTCCCTATCTTAAGTCCTCTGGACAATTTAGTTAGGGAAAGGATTTAATATGGAAATATGAGAATATTATATTGTAGACACCTGCTTAATGGTCCTTAATCCACCGTTATGTCAAATCATAAAGAGGTTTGATTGGATTAATTATAAATATTGGGGCTTTTGAAAAGGACAGAGTAATTTGGACCAGAAAATAACATACCTTACTCAGAGTAATGTTCATATAAATCAACCCTTAACCCATTCCCACTTGCAGATGCTTTCAGACATGATATGCAGCAGATGCATTTTGACATATATATGTAGCCAACACATTTAGACACACATGCAGCAGACACATTTCGACATATATGCAGCAGACACATTTAGACATATATGCCGCAGACACATTTAGACATATGCAGCAGACACATTTAGACATATATGCAGCAGACACATTAGAACATATGTAGCCAACACATTTAGACACACATGCAGCAGATGCATTTTGATATATATGCAGCAGACACATTTCGACATATATGCAGCAGGCACATTTAATCATATATGCCGCAGACACATTTAGACATATATGCAGCAGGCACATTTAGACATATATGCCGCAGACACATTTAGACATATATGCAGCAGGCACATTTAGACATATATGCAGCAGGCACATTTAGACATATATGCAGCAGGCACATTTAGACATATATGCCGCAGGCACATTTAGACATATATGCAGCAGACACATTTAGACACACATGCAGCAGATGCATTTTGATATGTATATTAAAGTTGTATATTTGTTAACGTCATACAAAATTAAATTATTACATTTATAGAGCTTTTCCATGTGCTGCCTAGGTACTTTCTGCTGCAGATTTTTTGTCTGTCGGAAAGGGTAAAGGCTGCAGATTACCATCCAAAGCCAGCAACACCAACTGTTTGTACTTAAATATGTGGTTATATAACAGCATGGGAACTTACTACTATAATAGCCCTTTCCACAGAAAACTGTGGAACGATTCAGGCAAAAACGTATGGAAATTATCTCCAAATGAAGGTATAATTACAGAAAAGAGTTGAAAACATTGTGAGAAAAGGAGAATTGGCTCATGATGAACAACTTCTCCTTTTCCTACAATGGTTTCAAAAGCCGGCTCCTGAAAATGTGTCAAAACCAAGAAAGAACCAACCATATATCTTTTTAAATTAGCAAGCAGGTCATCAAGTTAAATATACCACAGCCCATGCTGTTTTTATTATTAATATTCAATCTTACCCAAAGCTATGAATGGTAAAAATTAAAGATTTATCGGGTTTTTTGAAAGCATGTATTCTTTCAAAGTTCAAAGAATGCTGTCCAAATATTTCCAAAATAATTATCAAACTTTTTGATGGAATTGAATATAGAAATATTCGCTAAACTGTTGTAACCATTCTATCCTTTCAATTCCTGAAAGCTTTTTTTACCATTTCCCACCTGCAGACGCATGTTTACGCAATAGCAGCAGACACTTTTTGAAAACATTGTGACCAAAGGTGAAATTGCTTATGATGAGCAATTTCTCCTTGGGCCACAATGTTTTCAACTTTATTTAAAAATTTAGCTATGGAGATTTTTCAGGTTTTTGTCACAATGTTTTCAGAGTCATCTGCTGCAGATTTGATGTATCTGGGATAGGGTTAAATTAAGCGCAGACAAGTAAAGGTCATGCAGTGGCGTCAGAAAGCGTCTATATGGGGGAAAGGGATAAGGCAAAGAGTATATAGATACCACAAAAGACCTGTATCACCCAAGTGATAAATTATCATTGTGTGACTATTTTTACCTTCAATTATCTCACCTGTTATCCTGATGCATCTTAAACTGACCACCAAGGACATGGTACATTTAGACTAAATCACTGATAACAATCCAATACTATTTCAAATTGGTTATTTTTCCATCAAATCATACAACCTTTTGATAGAAGTCATTGACCCTGGCAGTGTAAATTTCAATCAAATGTCCATTGAGGGCCTGATTGTTATCATGTTTTCTTAAACATTTCCCACATACAACAAATCTGCAGCAGAAGACATTTAAAACATCAAGGCAAAAGGCTTAAAAAAAAACTGATTTGACTTTTGTGAAAACTTGAAACAGTTTCTCCTATGACACTATTTGGCTGATTTTCAAATAATTATGTAGAAGTATTCCTTTGGTTACCTGTTACAATATTCCTTTATGCTATGTTGATTAATTGGTCAAAAAATATGGACACCATTTTGTCCTATTATAAATATGGCTATACTGATTTTTTCAAAATGAATACAATGGTGTGATATTATGACCCTCATCAGTCTCTTGTTTATTAACTGTGACACTGTTTATTACTATTAAAAATGTTTTCTAATTTATCGCCTGCTGCTGCAGGACCAGGGAGGAATCATTATGGGGTAAAAACTGGCTGTAAATTACCTCCTATTGTAAAAGGGTGGGGATATCCAATATCCCCATATGTTTTGAAAGGTTTGTATGATGTACAAATAGCTGCTATTGAAAGTCATTCACTGTGGATTAGATGAATCATCGCAGGTACCCAAACATCCAGCTTTAACCCAGTGACCCCATAAAACAGCTGGGTAGCAAAACTACAGGATGTTTATATACACCCATCAGCGATAATAATATAGGACATTTAGGGGTTCTCAAATTTCGTGTTACCTATTTTGAAAATCTAATCTTGTTGGTGTGATAAAAGGCTTTTGGGGACATTATCAGCGTGAAGATATTGTGATTGAAAACAATATAGCTTGTCTGAGGCTGTATCAACTTGTTGATTACTATAACCCTTTCCCACTCCCATTTTGAGGCAACTGCAAAAGAAAATGCTCATGATTAATTTCTCTGTTTGCCACAATATTTTCAACCCTACGCAGCAAAAGTTATATGAAGGGTAGTCAATATAATTACCGACTAGATTATGATAATGCCACATTGTTTTCTAATGATTTATTCTACAGATGTGTGGCAATGCATCACAATTTGATTAGGGTTAATACTCCTCTGCTACAGATGTCTTGAGAAAAAAGATGAATTACTTTCTCATGTTAGCTCTTGTGAACAGTGTAGATCCAGATCAGCCTGTGCATCCCCAGTCTGATCAGGATCTACAGGTGTCCATATGCTTATTTCACAAGCTTGTTGGAAGTTTCTGTTGATCAACTGATGTAGATTCTGATAAGAGGTTGCAGTTGAATTAAACTGATCTGAACCTACACTGTTGATAAATGCAGACTCATACATTCACCCATGGACAGGATCAAATGATCTCATCTATGGATGTGTCTATTATGGTGGATAAAGTTTGATTAGGTTCAATTAGTCCTTTGTTGAGTGAGTCCCCTATTGTCAGCAATTGGATCCCCTTGCTTGATATGAATTATTGTTAGAGTTGGCTGTTTTGAAAACATATGAATACAATAATTGACATCCTACTTAATTGCCGTAGTTGGTTAGAGGCTGAATAGCATTGTGGGAAACTAGAACATTGTAACTTGAATCACAAGGTCTATGATAACCCTTTCCAACATGCAATAATTCTGCAACTTTGACAACTTTAAAGCATGTTATGGCAAAAACATGCTCATTTTCTATAAATGATAGCATAGTGATAGTTGAAAATATTTAGGCAAATTGAGAAGTGTCTAAATTGTCTTGAGCAATTGCTCCTTGGAAACAATGTTTCCAACTCTTTGAATAAACTTACCGTAGATAATTTGGGCTAGTTACGGCAAGTGAATTTGTCAAATTCAATACTAATAGATGTTAAATAACTGATACAGTCACTTCAACAATTACTCATTTTAACTCTTCGAAATAAACTTCCATTTATTGAGATTTTCTATATTTTTGACTGGGAAAGGAATTTAATAACATTTCCAATTTCCAAATAGAATGATTTTGTATAATAAATAGCCTTACTTATATTGAAGTATATGTATAGAGTGTATATGTATAGATTAAATTTAAATTGTCATTGCTGATAAAGTGCATGGCATACAAAACTCATATCAATCAAAGAAGTTTTTGTACAATTAATATAATGCATGACAATGTCAAAATATTATGGGCTAGTAAGTGCAAGTGAATTTGTCAAATTATATAGATTTGTTACATTGAGTGTTAAATAACTGATAAGCACACTTCATCAAGGTTGTTGTATATTTTACCCTTTCCATCATTTTGATGTATCTGCAGTTACTATTTAAGAGGACATGTAATTTTTGTAAATTTTGTAAAATAATGAAAGATATCGCCTATCAGGTAACATTTACTGTTAACAATATGAAGGGTTAAATTTACAATATTAACAAGTAGTTTCCTATTATAGCTGGAATCCGCTGTGGTCGTGTGGTTAGCGTCGGGGATTTCGAAACAGGGTGTCCCTGGTTCGATCCCCAGTCGCGGCA
>JAUELF010289123.1:0-10119 GCA_031471495.1 Clinocardium nuttallii | reverse complement strand
CAGTATCATATTCATCTCGATATTTGGAACAGTATCATATTCATCTCGATATTTGGAACAGTATCATCTCGATATTTGGAACAGTATCATATTCATCTCGATATTTGGAACAGTATCATATTCATCTCGATATTTGGAACAGTATCATCTCGATATTTAGAACAGTATCATATTCATCTCGATATTTGGAACAGTATCATCTCGATATTTGGAACAGTATCATATTCATGTAACTTTTCATGTGATAAAGAGTTTTGGAATATTTTGATAACTAAAATGCATGAATGCTGATTTCATTTGAGAGACCCCGTTACCAGCTGACTTTCCCGAACATGTATTGATGCAACAACCTAAATATTCTTATCGGCGATGAAAAACCTTATAAAGCTCAGAATCAATGTTGTACACGCCCTGGTCAAATATCAGGTTTAGAAACACAGGCATCAACATGTTTTATTTTAAAAACATTTAGGATGTCCTTGTTTAAGACTGATCACGCACTTTCAGAATGATATTTCAGGGTCAAGGCCACCGATGGAGATAGAAGTCGGGAATACAGCACTGTAAGATACTTCATTAACACAACCACAGACGTCTTTAGAATTGACAAAGACACTGGCGACATATACCTTAACAGACAGGTGGATTTTGATACAGAGGACACGCATGAGTTTACCTTTAGTGTAAGTTTACCATATAGAGAAACATTTTGACGCCGCTCAGCGGCTATTTCTCATTTTGCCACAATGTTTTTTCAACCTTATCTTAGAACCGTTTTTCCATTAATAGAGAGTTTCCATGTATTTGACTATTTTATTTCAATGTCGGAAAGGGTTAAAACATTGTGGAAAAACATTGTGGAAAAGGAAACATTGTTCATTATGAACATTTTCTCCTTTTGCCGAAATGTTTTCAATTCTTTTCAATAATGTAACTGTGCATTAAAGCTTTGATTCAAAGTCGTCTGCTTCTGCTTATATTTTGGAAACAGCTAATGGTTAACTTGGGCAAATTCCAAGTTGTAAGGTAAACCTGAATACAGCCTTGATTTGATATTTTCGAGAACGCCTGTCGTGAAAACCCATGAGGACACACATGTATTATCTTAATATTGTATTGACCTGTCACGCGAGAAAACCAACATTATGGCATCTGCGTAATGTATCGACCCAGTTCAGCCTATACATCTTGCCTTTCCATTATCTATTTAAATAACGACATTATAATGGGTTCGCCAGTCATATCCTATCTCTACACGGAGAAAGTATCAAACATGTTGTCGCTTTGTACCGCTCTTTTAGCAGATTAACATAACTTGCTAGAATTTATTTTCATTCAGATAAATGCATCTGATGGTGATACTCTAACGGCGGACAGATCTAATGTGAATAGCATGACAACGGTGCACGTAACAGTGCTGCCAATTAATGAACATAAACCCGAATTTACCCCCGGTAACTATATATTCTTTAACCTTTTCCGTATACAACCAACAACGTTCCAAATATCTAAGCTCATATGTGGCATCTCCGTTTAAATGAAAGTATGATTATTGAAGAGAGTTGAAACTATTGCGGATAAAGGAAGACAATGTTTGTTTTATTAGTCGTTCGTTGCAGAAACGTTAACATGCGTCTGCAAGTAATAAAGGGTTAACCCTTAAATAATTTCATTAATGGTAACAGGAGACTAAGGCTCGTCTCAACAGACGCATTTTCGGATCAGGATCATTTTCGACAATTGTCTTTATTTACATAATTATTGTCAAGTGATTGTCGGCTCACACATTTCAAACAGAAAACAGTTATAATATAGCATATCCTGACGTTGTATCAACTGCGATGAAAATGATCCATTCTAACATCACTTCCACCGAAGATAATTGATAACAAAATACGTGTGTAGTTATCGATAGGCGTGTTATCGATAGTCGAGTTATCGCAAGATTATAAACCTCAATACTGTTTTCTGTACTTGTGTTAAATATCTTCACATCTCAAACATAACTAAGAATAATGGGATTACTTTAAATTTTTCGACTGACATGACTTATATGCACCTATATGTAAGATTCCTCGTATTGAAAGAGGTTTCTAATGTAAATCGGGATAAACACAAACATATGATACACAAAGTTAGATTAATGATTATACCGACATGGCATATTCTTTCTTAGTTGATAAAAACTGTCATTATGTCTTTTTATATTTGACAGTGATCACTAGATGTTTATTACCTGAAAACCACCAAGGACTGTTTAACTGTTCTGTTAAAGCTACGGACAAGGATGTCAATTCAACTATTGTATACAGTATGATAAACGCCTCAAAAGTAAGTATTTTAAAAACATACATGTCTTGATTAAAGTTTATGTTATATCATTGATTGTGTGTTTGTATTTACCGATTTATTTAAAATAATGATTAATAGAAGAAAAAGACCACGCAAGGCCATTAATCGTTAATCGGACGAGTGCTAGCATTGGGCGACACGCATTGATTCGTGTACATAGAGAGTGCTAGCATTGGGCGGCACGCATTGATTCGTGTACATAGAGAGTGCTAGCATTGGGCGACACGCATTGTTTCGTGTACCTAGAGAGTGCTAGCATTGGGCGACACGCATTGATTCGTGTACATAGAGAGTTCTAGCATTGGGCGGCACGCATTGATTCGTGTACATAGAGAGAGGTACATGTAATTGATTTCAATAGGCCTTAATGTATGAAAATGATTACCTAAAACATCTATAATGTGCTTTTGCAATTGCATACATCTGAGCCGTCTCTAGAGAAAACCAACATTGTGGTATCTACATAAAGTATCGATCCGGATCAGTCTTAACATGCTGTGCAGGCTAACCTGGACAGACACGTTTCGCCTCTTGTGTTTTTTCTGTGTAAGGAATCATTTCTCTATACCTCTTTCCATCGGAGACGGAATGTGTCGGCCCGGATCAGTCTGCGCGGATAGTGCATGCTGATCTGGTCGACACATTACGCAGATGCCATATTATTGGTTTTCTCGCGAGACAGCTCATCTTAGCATTCTCAAAAGAAAAGATTCTGAATAAATATGCGACCAGTAAAGTATCAAGAGAGCCTTTACACAACATCGCTCGAACCATCACTGTTCACCCTGATTGTTTGGGCAACCTGAATGCATATTCTAAAGATCTAAAGCCGCCTGCGCATCCGCGTACTCTGATCTTGTTTTGCACTGTACGTAATATTAAAATGTACTTCCCCAACAAATTCCACCAACGTTTACTTAACGCTTAATATGACTTAAATACTTAAAAAGCGTTTTTTCATCATTCTAAATATGTTATTTTTTTAAGTATATAAGTTTTATTTAGCGCTAAGTAAGGTTTGTAGAATTATGTCTGTTTGGATGAGATTAAATGCAGGCTGATGCTTATCTAACATTGTTATGGTTATGTAATACAATACAATATTATATTAAGGTGCGTAGGATGCACATAATATATAAGAGACAGCTCTGCAATAACGTATATACAGGCATTTAGAATAAGAGAAACAGAAAACAAAAAGGGAAAGAACGAATTATACAAACGCTGGTTTCCTCGTGAGCATCGCGCTCAATAAAGAATAGGATTCCGCTGTGATCGAGTGGTTAGTGTGAGCGATTTGCAAACTAACTTCCAGGGTTTGTTCCTCGCTCGCGCCGGACTTGTTGGTAAATCCTTGGTGTTGTGCCATTTTGCGGTGTGGCATTTGTAGTTGGTTATGTGCCCTTGGAAGTGTGCCCTTGGTAGTGAGCCATTGCCAGTTTGTCCTTGCTGGTGTGCCATTAGTAGTGTGTCCTTGGTAGTGTGTACTTGCTGGTGTGTCATTGGTAGTGTCCCCTTAATGGCGTGTCTTTAGTGGCGAACGCTTGGTAGTTTTCCCCTGGTAATGTCCCATTGGTAGTGTGCCAATTGGTGGTGAACTCTTGATGGTGTGACATTGGTATTGCTATTGTGCCATTGGTATTGTGCCCTTGACAGTGAGCTTTGTGGTGTGCCTTTGGTAGTATGCCCTTGGTGATGTGCCCTTGGTTGTGTGTCATTGGTGACATGCCCGTGGTAGTGTGCCCTTGGTGATATGCCCTTGGTGGTATGGCCTTGGTGGTATGGCCTTAGTAGTGTGTCCTTGGTGATATGCCCTTGGTGGTATGGCTTTAGTAGTGTTCCATTAGTGGTGTGCCATTTGTGATGCCCTTGGTAGTGTATCTTTGATAGTGTGCCGTTGGTGGTGTATCGTTGATAGAGTGCACTTGGAAGTGATCCTTTGGTGGTATGCCCTTGGTGATGCGATCTTGGTAGTGTGCCATTGGTAGTGTGCCCTTAGTGGTATGTCCATGGTGATGTGTGCTTGGTAGTGTGCCATTGGTAGTGTGCCCTTGGTGGTATGCCCATGGTGATGTGCCCTTGATGGTGTTCCATTGGTTATGTAGCCTTGGTAGTGTGACATTGGTGGTGTGTCCTTGGTAGTGTGCCGTCGGTAGTCTGTCCTTGGCGGTTAGCCCTTGGTAGTGTGTCCTTGCTGGTGTGCCCTTGGTAGTTTGTCTTTGATGGCGTGTCCTTGATAGTGTGCCCTTGGAAGTGTGTCCTTGGTTATGTGTCCTTGGTTGTGTGTCCTTGGTAGTGTACCCTTGGTGTCGTGCCCCTGGTGGTTTGCCCTTAATGGTGTGCCATTTGTGGTGTGCCCTTGGTGGTGTACCCTTGGTAGTGTGTCATTGAGAGTGTGCCCTTTGTAGTGTGTCCTTGGTTGTGTGTCTTTGGTAGTGAGTACTTGATGGTGGAACCTTGGTTGTGTAGCCTTGGAAGTGTGGCCTTGGTAGTGTGTCATTGGTGATGTGCCATTGGTAGTGTGCCATTGGTTGTGTGTCCTTGGTAGTGAGTCCTTGATGGTGGAACCTTGGTTGTGTGTCCTTGGTGGTGTGTCATTGGTGGTATGCCATTGGTAGTGTGCCATTGGTAGTGTGGCCTTGGTAATTTGACCTTGGAAGTGTACCATTGTTGGTTTGTCCTTGGTAGTGTGTCATTGGTGGTATGTCAATTGGTGGTGTGTCCTTGGTAGTGTGTCATTGGTGGTATGTCCTTGGTGGTGTGGCCATTTGTAGTTTCTCCTTGGTGGCGTGTCCATGGTAGTGTCCTTGGTGGTATATGTTTGGTGGTGTGTCCTTGGTAGTGTGTCATTGTTGGTGTGTCCTTGGTAGTGTGTCATTGGTGGTTTGCTTATTGGTGGTGTGTCCTTGGTGGTGTGTTCTTGGTGGTGTGCCCCTGGTAGTGTGCCATTGATCGTGTGTCCTTGGCGGTGTGCCCCTGGCAGTGTGCCATTGATCATGTGTCCTTGGTGGTGTGTCCTTGGTGGTGTGTCCTTGGTGGTTTGTCCTTGGTGGTGTGTCCTTGGTGGTGTGCCCCTGGCAGTGTGCCATTGATCGCGTGTCCTTGGTGGTGTGTCTTTGATGGTGTGCCCCTGGTAGTGTGCCATTGATCGTGTGTCCTTGGTGGTGTGTCCTTGGTGGTATTTCCATTGGTGGTGTGTCCTTGGTAGTGTGTCATCGGTGGTATATCCATTGGTGGTGTGTCCTTCGTAGTGTGTCATCGGTGGCATTTCCATTGGTGATGTGTTCTTGGTAGTGTGTAATCGGTGGTATTTCCATTGGTGGTGTGTCCTTGGTAGTGTGTCATCGGTGGTATTTCCATTGATGGTGTGTCCTTGGTAGTGTGTCATCGGTGGTATTTCCATCGGTCGTGTATCCTTGGTAGTGGTGTGTCATCGGTGGTATTTCCATTGGTGGTGTGTCCTTGGTAGTGTGTTATTGGTGGTGTGTCCTTGGTAGTGTGCCATTGATCGTGTGTCTATGGTAGTGTGTCATTGTTGGTATGTCCTTGGTAGTGTGTCATTGGTGGTATGTCCTTGGTAGTGTGTCATTGGTGGTATGTCCTTGTTGGTGTGTCATTGGTGGTATGTCATTGGTGGTATGTCATTGGTGGTGTGCCCATTGGTGGTGTGTCCTTGGTAGTGTGTCGTTGGTGGTATGTCCTTGTTGGTGTGTCATTGGTGGTATGTCATTGGTGGTGTGCTCATTGGTGGTGTGTCCTTGGTAGTGTGTCATTGATGGTGTGTCATTGGTGGTGTGTCCTTGGTGGTGTGTCATTGGTGGTGTGCCCATTTATGGTGCGTCCTTGGTAGTGTGTCCTTGGTTGTGTGCCCTTGGTAGTGTGTCCTTGGTGGTGTGCCCTTGGTAGTGTATCCGTGGTGGTGTGCTATTGGTGGTGTGCCATTTGTTGTGTGTTCCGTTGCCGTTATAAAAATAATGTTATACACGGCATGAACTCTAAAACCTCAATTTAAAAGAACCTGTCTGTATTAGTTTAGCCGAGCTGCTACCACCCTTATCCTAATACGTCATGATTTACAACCTCAACACATGTCATAATTTGATTTATATTTATAGGAGTTTACGGTCTATAACAATGGCGAGGTACTGTGTAATACAACATTTGATTATGAAAGGATGGAACACACGTTTTACTTGAATCTGTCTGCAAGTGACGGACGTTATACTACGTATGGATATTTTTGTTTTTTCTAATTTGCAGTAAAAATTGAATTCATATATATGTAGATTAAATAAGTTCTGCACGAGATGCCCGGGGGACTATATATTTGCACCTCTTCCGTCCGTGTAGATTTAATCATTATTCCCTCATCAAGAATCCCGCTGCGGACTATATGTTTGCATCACGTCCGTCCGTCTGTGTGCACGATCAGTGTTTAAGGTAGATAATGGTGTGGCCTAAAATAAAATTAAACGATATCTTTTTTTTGTTATCACTTTTATTTCTGCGCAAAAAGTTAAAAAGGTTTATGTCCACAACAAATTAAAACATTATAAAACTAGTTGCTACATGTTTGTTGCAAGCAACAAGAAAACGTTATAGTTATTTTTAACTTGTAAAAATGTTTAAAATGGTTTAAAGGGCAAATCATGACGAGCAGACCCCCTTCTAAATCTTTTACAGGATAGTAAATGTAGATTCAATGAAGTATGTTACTCCTTTTGGGAGAAGAAGAAAACTTTGAAATTGAGTATTTATATATAAAACCCAAATATTAGAGCTAACGGTGGTAAAAACTGAACTTGCTATAATGCTTATTCTCCTATTCCCCCAAAACGTACTTGTGTAAAATTTACATGCTCGATTTCATGTTGTCAAGACTATAAAATCTTTTTTAGAATATTAGGAACATTTTCAAGTCTTACAAGCTGCCGTTTTGTATTTGTTTAAAATGAACTTTGTAATATACATTTGGATAGGGGTGAAACATCTTTGCGTCCGTTAATCCCTGTCCGTGACATACGAGCCGTCCCCGAGAAAATCAACATAATTGTATCTGCGTAATGTATCGACCCAGATCAGCATGCGCAGTCCGCACAGACTGATCCGGGCCGACAAATTCCGTCTCCGAGGTGAGAGGTATAGAGAAATAATTTCTGAAACAGAAAATCCACAGGAGATGAAACGTGTCTGTTCGGGTTAGCCTGTGCGGCATGCTTAGGCTGAGATCAGGGTCGACACTTGACGCAGAGTCCATAATGGAAAAGACGATACATGAGACCAGATGGTCCTCACCTGTAGAGCTGTCTATTATCGTTTGTCGGAAGAAAGTTGTTATCGTTTCTTATATTTGACAGGTTTTCTACAATAGTCGTCGAGTTGCAAGATATCAATGACGAGAGGCCTCATTTTGAAAATAAAACATATACATTTAGACTTTATGAAAACAATGAAGTAAATCAGCTTGTTGGAACAATCCATGTATTAGACGACGATAGTCCGTATTTATCGCTCACGTTGAATTCCTCCGGTAAATATGACTATTTCATTAAAGACAATAAAGCATACACTTGTTTTGCCGAATATGTGAAAAGTATAAGAATCGTCAGAACTATTGTGGAATGTACATGGAATTAGCCTTTAAGAAAATATAGCAGTATACTCCAACTTCTAACACATCCACGATGTATTTTGAACGATATTGTAACATAACTGTTTTCGAAGTTAAACAAACAAACTGACGACTTGTTAGGGTAAAAGTATCATAACCGCCAATCATAATACAGCTTTTAGATAACAAAGTGACGTTAGGCCCACATTTACCCTAACACCGCCATAATACAGCTTTTAGATAACAAAGTGACGTTAGGCTCACATTTACCCTAACACCGCCATAATACAGCTTTTAGATAACAAAGTGACGTTAGGCCCACATTTACCCTTACACACATGTTAGCAGCAGCTCGTTCAAACAAGTGTAATACCTAGAACTAATGTATTAGGTTAATCTGGATACACACCGGCCAAATAATTCGATGTATATTTTTGTGTCAATATTGCTATCAGAAGAAATGGCTTTGTGTTTACAATTTCGACATAAATGTATAAAAACAAATATTTACTGTGCTTAAATTGCCAAGAATCTGATGAAAATGTATCTTTTTTCATGATTGTAAGACAATGTGAGGCACCCAACGGCCAATTACGGTTAATTGAAACTGTAACTATTCTATACGTGTCGTGTTAAGCGATAACTATGCGAGTACAGGTTCTTGTAAGTATTGTATGTAACACTGAGTATCTCATGACTGCCTACACTTTTCGCCACTTAAGGAACGACTTGTACCCTTTCCAACATTCAACCGAGCTGTAGAATCATTATGAGCAACTTCTGCCTTTGCCAAACTATTTTCAAATGTTGTCTGCTGAAGATGCGTCTGAAAATGTCTGATTGTGGGAACGATTTTAAATAATGTTATAGAAAACAGCATTGAAACTGATAAGATGTCGGCATATTTGCATTGGTATTGAATGAATGCGGACCGTTTTCGCAAAATATATTCTTATACCTAATACTGCGTTGTAGACTTTCAGATCACAGACACTGGAGAACTGTATTCTCTACAGAAGTTTGACAGGGAGAAGGAAAAGTTCTACTCTTTAAAAGTGATGGCTAACGACAGTATTCATTGTGAAAATGCAACTATATACGTGGAAATATTGGACAGGAATGACAATGCTCCACATTTTAACCATTCAATGTTTAATACACAATCATCCATCGAAGAAACATTTGCAGTTGGCAAGATGGTTATAAAGGTAGCTATTGCATGTCTTCTGATCTATCACTATCGATATGATAACGATAAAAACAGTACCTATACTGTATAGTTCTGCATCGAAATTAGCGAAATAAGGGCATATATATATATTTCTAAAATAGCTCGACCTATTTAAAGCGGACTGATCTAATAAAAAACGTTCTCATCAGATGCGTTGTTTCGACTGAGAACCGAGATGGCAAGCTCGGGTTTGTATTTTTTGAAACGCAAGTCCTTCATTTGTGAATATGGAGTCTTATGATAAATACTAGAGGTGATAAAGTTATACATTGGTCAGTACAATGTAATTGTATTAACCATGATGCTTTAAATATGATCGGTATTTATACATGAATGTTTTGATTGCCTTGAAGATCTTGTGAATCGATCAATGAATCATGATTAATTCGATGTAAAAGAATCTGAATTTAACGTAGTTTTATATTTATTTCAATCCTCAATATACCACATTCTTTGAGATCTAGAGAGATACGTTGAGCGTCAAAACAATCCACTACTAACTCCAAATTAGAACTCGGTTCTATCCTGTAGTCGTTTCAATTGGTTTATATTTTTCTCAGACAGTGGCGGTACACTAGGTTCGGGTTTTTGGTTTGTGATTGATCGACCATTACTCACGACGTGTTTTCCTTTGACCTGAAATTTGTACCATCGATCAAACCTTACGTGTTCAAATGTTTCTGACATTCATTCCTTTCGTATCACTGTGTAAGCCTTGCATGAATGGAAATGCGTCACATATTAAAGATATGTTAACATATTGTTTAACTGAACGTAGGAACCAACCAAACAGTGTTGCAAAGTAATTGGAAGCATCAGTGTTAAACTTGGTATTATTATTACATTGGAGAAGTGGTTTGTACTTTCGGTTTATTAAGTAACCGGTGTACGTAATATTTACATGACCAAAACAATGAACACGAAA
>JAUELF010289113.1:0-10120 GCA_031471495.1 Clinocardium nuttallii | reverse complement strand
CGACTGGGGATCGAACCAGGGACACCCTGTTTCGAAATCCCCGACGCTAACCACTCGACCACAGCGGATTCCTATCGAATATATATGAACCTCTCTATAAATGAGCCGTCCCGCGAGAAAACCAACATTATGGTCTGCGTAATGTATCGATCCAGATCCGGGCTGACACATTACGTATCAGGGGATATAGGTATTTTAAAAGTAATTATTCCTGAAACAGAAAATCCACATGAGGCGAAAATTGTATTCGGGTAAGCCTGCATGGCATGCTTAGGATGATCCGGGTCAAAATCTTTTTCGAGAGAGGGCTCAAATATAGACGATGAGAAAGATGTAAAAACAGAGGCAAAAGATAAACTGCTTATCATTTCAAAATGTTTCTTGAAAATGCGTATTTCACAGGTACATCTGCAGACTGTTAAATAACGCGGTAAATACGTTTCTTTCTTTCTGTTTAATATCGTTGATACGGTGCCGTACCATTTACCTTGTATCAAATACGAACAATTTGCAGCAAACGACTTTGAAAACATCCTGGCAAAAATTAGAAAAAAACACTAAAAAATAAAATTGTAATGATGGAAAAGAATTAAAAGAAATTGTGGCAACGACGATCAATTGTTTGTTATGAGCACGTTCCTCTTTGCCACAATGCTTTCAAAGTTTGCATGTTGCAGATGCATCAGCATATGGGGAAAGGGTAAATAAGGCAGTACCTTTTTGGTTTTTTTGTCCCGCGAAAAAAAACCCACCATTATGGCATGTACGTAATGTATCGACCAGATCAGCCTGCGCTGTCCGCGCAGACTGATCCGGGCCAACACATTCCGTCTCAGGGGGATATATGTATAGAGAAGTGATTCATGAAACAGAAAACCCACAAGAGGCGAGAAGTGTCTATCCGGGTAAGCCTGCGTGGCATGCTTAGGCTGATCCGGGTCGATACTTTACACGAATGTTGGTTTTCTCGCGAGACGGCTCAAATGTCGTTTTGATTAAGGCATTTGCTCACTTGATACCGCATGTTGACCTTTTCCCACGTTCGAAATATCTGCAGCAGACGACTTTGAAAACAGTCAGACAAAAATATGGGAAACCATTATAAATCAAAGTATGTTAATGTATACAATTGAAACATTGTGGCAAAAGATCGCAAGCACCGTAAAGTAAGTTTACTAAAATAGTCGCTCAAGCTATTGTTTTGTTAATGTTAGAAATGTGTTCAGTTGTCAAGAAAATAAATGAAGCGTAAACATATGAAACATTACATTATTAATATTCAATTAATATTACTGTTAACCCGTTTCCCACAAAAAACACATTTGCAGCAGACGACTTGTAAAAATTCTTGAGCTGGTCATTTGAAAATGCTAAATATATGTATATATCAAAGTATAGTTTTATAATAGAGTCGAAAACATTATGACAAAGGGAGAAAATGCTCATTATGAGCAATTTCTTCTTTCCCATATTTTCAAAAGCCGTCTGCTGCAGAGGTATCAAAATGCTTTGAACTGCATGTGGAAAAGGGTTATGAAGGTTCCTGTATAGCTCACATGTGCACGATCTGTGCACGATCACATTTTTCCGGCGTCCGTCCGTCGTGCGTCGTCAACATTTACCCTTGTTAACACTATACAGACTACATTTTGCATCTGATGTTCATGAAAGTTTATCAGAACATTCATCTCCATCAAATCTTGGACAAGCTCGAAACTGGGCCATATGAGGTCAAAAACTAGGTCACTAGGTCAAATTGAAGGAAAATCTTTTTAACATTTTAGAGGCCATATTTTCAACGTGAGCATGTTGAACCTCTATCAGAATGTTTGTCTTGATAATATGTAGGTCAAGTTCGAATATGGGTCATATTGGGTCAGAAACTAGGTCACTAGGCCAATTTGAAGCAACATCTTGTTAACACTGTAGAAGCCACATTTTTGCAATTTTACTGAGACTTTGTCAGGTGTATTGTTTGGTCATGGGACATCATTCAACGTCAAAATTGTCAAAATTGTCAAGGTCAAGGTCATAATTTGGCAGAAATTGGCCTTCGTTATGTAACTTAACCTCCAAACTCCAAACTCCAAACTCCAAACCCATGCTAGGTAATCCAACATCTACAGTCAATGTTAATCAAGATTGGGTTACCTATCCTGGGTTATTTTAAACTCGGGTAAGTTGGGTTATTTTTTAACTCAGTTTAGGTAACTCAACCTCTACAGTCAAATTTAATCAAGATTCAGTAACCTAACCTGGGTTAAGTTAACTAATCTTAGAATAACTTTCTGAACACTCTAGAAGCTACATTTTTCACCAATCTTATGACAAATCATCAGAACTTTTCTCTCCATCAAATCAGAGAAGGCGAGACACCCTCAGCCTGAGGTATTGTTTGCTTCAGCCGCTTGAAATTCTGTCAGAATGATTGTCTGAATTAAATCTAAGTCAAGTTTGAATATGTGTCATAGTGGGTAAGAAACTAGGTCAATAAAGGAAAATATTGTTCAAACCCCAGAGGCGGCATTTTTACTTTGAGCAAGTTGAAACTTTGTCTGGAAGTTGTCTTGGTGATATCTAGTTCATGTTGGAATAAAACAAAATATAGATCACTAGGCCAAATGAAGGAAATCTTGTTAACCCTGTGGAGGTTGTGCATTCGGAATAAATGTCTTGATTTGTTTTGCATTGCAGAACAATGTATAATTCAGGTGAGCGAACTAGGGCCATCCTGGCCTTTTTTTTTAGTTAAGGCCCGTCTGAAGATGTATTGGCTAAAGTTATAAAACTATGAAAACTTAATAGCAGGTACATGTAATACAACTGTATTTTATTTTAAAAGTCACTTCGGCATGGAAAGTTTAAGTTATTAGTAAAGGAAATGTTTGTAAACAAGCTTACAGGAATTTTCTACCATGTATATTTAATTTACAAGTACAAGGTTATATAGATACTGTATTCAATGGAAGTCGATTGTGGATGGATAGTTGATGTTGTTGGACTGGAAGCTGACTAGAATTGTCTACCATGTATATTTTACTAATACTAACATCGAACTATTAGGTAATTCAATTGATTTCGAATTTTATTTTAGTCGATTTTGCATTGATTGTTAATGTTGTTGGACTGGAATTATGCGAAAAATAAGCTTATTTGGATTGTTCGACCATGTAACATATCACAAATACATTCTTGGCTACCCCCGATAATTTGATTATGCTGTTTTATCGAGGTATAATGGTTTGAATCATTTGAAGAAGCATGTGCGTAAATCATTTTGGACTACCCTACTAGTTTTCTAGTTCACATGAGCACAACGTGCGAGTTGAGCTCTATTGTGGTCACTTACTGTCCGTCGTCTGTCCGTCCGTCCGTTCACAAACAAACGACTTGTCTTCCTAAGTCAGTGGACTAATTTCAAAATAATTTCACAGAAACGTTTCTTATTATTATCCTCTGCTCATGATAAGGAATTTCTTCATTTTGTCACAATACTTTCAAAAGTCATCTACTACAGATGTGTAAAAATGCGTTTACACGTGGGAAAGAGTTATGCTTCAAGCTTTAACGATCGTTCGTAACAGCGTCAAACGACTGTTCCTGCTAAACTTAGGATCACATTTGAAATGATTATATATATTATACTATGGGTATACCATATTCCCATGAGCCATGTCACTCAGTCTTACACACACAATAGCTATCAGAGATCAATAAGGAAGATTTTCGCGTCGTTTTCATTGGTATTTCAATTATGACACAGATACCAGTTCAACTAACGTATGGTCCTTACTTTGACACACCTTTTCTGCACACAACATTGTTTCTAGGTCACTAGCTACTATCCCATTCACACCATTTAGCAAATGTATGGACAATGCGTGAAGCTAGTCGAAATGATTTACATCAATAACTGGAAAGAATAAATGGCCGTGCCGGGGTTCGTTCTCACGTCCCACTTGATTGGTAGTCTTTTCAAGATGGAACACAAACCCACATCTTGCTGAATTCCTGTAAATTGTAACGCATCTTTTGGCTTTTGATTAATTGAGCCGTCCCGCGAGAAATCCAACATTATGGCATATGCGTAATGTGTCGACCAGATCAACCTGCGCTGTCCGAGCAGACTAATCCAGGCCGACACATTCCGTCTCCGAGGGAAAGAGGTATAGAGAAATGATTCCTGAAACAGAAAATCCACAGGAGGCGAAAAGTGTCTATCCGGGTATGCCTGCACGGCATGCTTAGGCTGATCAGGGTCGACATTTTACGCAGAGTCCACATTGTTGGTTTTCTCAGGAGACGGTTCAATTTATGCTTGCGTTACTACATGAAAACAAACGTTGGCGTAATAGGTACACATGGGGACAAATACGTTCCCGGGCATCCATGCGTTGTTTTAAACCTTCTATTACTAATTGGCGAACAATGATGAACTACATCAGACGTTTTGGATGCGCTGATTGATCTGGTTCTACAGTGATGGCGAATTCCTTACGGTTGTATTTTGACAGAGCGCCTATTTTATGAATATATGAATAACGAACAATGTGGAATAAGATTAGACTGCGCGAACATGTTAAGCATATATCGCTGATGATGGGTTAAAATAAAATAATGAATACTGATCAGAAATAATACGTATATGATAATTGTGATAATTGAAGATATATTGATTTAGGATGTTAACTTTATCAGCGATGATGGCTTTATTCAGGTTTTTGCAAACAATACAGATTGATGTGAGTCAACTTGTAACAAGCTGTCTCACCTGAAATCAGTATTGTTGCATAACATGCAAAATGGAGTCGCCCGGGTTTTATTTACATCATGGGAACGCTTTCTTTAATAAATTCGTGGCCGAAACATTTTTAGTCTGTGAGCTCATAACCCAGAGTATAGATTGACGATTGTCATTTCAGTCAAACCCTGCATTATCCAGTTTCTCTTTTAATCTTCACTTTTGCTTTCTATTTAAGGTTACTACCCAGCACAGTCCTTTTTCGTCGCATCGGACATGATGCCCAAAGAGACTAAAACGTACCCATGCCTAATTTGTAACCGGCAATTCTCCGACAGAAGCAATCTACGACGACACCAGAAAATACATACTGGTGAGAAGCCTTACAAGTGCGAAGTGTGCAGTAAATGTTTCCGTCAATCGACACACCTAGTCAATCATAGATTTGTGGTGCACAGTATAGCGATCCAGCCATTGACTCCTCGGAACAGTAAAGCGATCCAGTCATTGACCAACTGGAACAATTCGGCTTGACATATGTTGCCACGTACAATACATTAGCACAGGCGACTTTGAAGGGAATGCTGAAAATATATGAAAGTATAACTACTGGAATTGGAATCATTGTGGCAAAAAGAGGAAATAGCTCATTATGCAAAAATGTTTTCTTAAATCGGCTATTTGCAGAGGCGTCAAAATGTGTCTGTGTGTTGGAAAGTGTTAACTTTTACCCACTTACACCAACTCTCCCAACAGTCGTCTTTTATATAGCGAAAACCATGGGAAAACTATAAATTAAACCGTCTATGGCGGAAATTACAAGTGTGCCTTTCTGAACAGTGCAGGTTCAGATCAGCCAAATAAATGACATTATGTCCAAACGGTGCCATTATATGAGTCGTACCGCGAGAAAACCAACATTGGTGACTCTGCGTAAAGTATCGTAGCCTAAGCATGCTGTGAAGGCTTACCCGGATAGACACTTTTCGCCTCCTGTGGATTATCTGTTTCAGGAATCATTACTCCATACCTCTATCCCCCCTGAGACGGAATGAGTCGGCCCGGATCAGTCTGCGCGGATTGCGCAGGCTGATCTGGGTCGATACACTAAGAAAATGCCATGATGTTGGTTTTCTCCTGGGACTGTTCATATAACCTAGTACAGTGCAACTTCTGGCGGAGGCAACGAAATGCAGCCGTTCTGGAGAGGTGTTGCTCCTCCAAACAATAGTTACTCTACTCTGAATCTACTGGTCTGATTTGTATATAATTTTACCCCTAAAAACATAGTTTTGGGGATATATATATAGGAGTCACTGTGTCGATCTGTCGGTCTAAAGCCATATTTTGTCATGCCTGTTTCTTAATAACATGTTGCATGAAGCTTCTATACCAAGAGGAGATGTGCATATAATAAAGGTTTTACAATTGCATGTTATTCTACAGAGTTATGGCACGTTTACTTATATTTTGAAGCCATATTTTGTCCGTTCTATTTCTTACAAACCTTTTGGTGGAATTCAATAAAATCTTACATTAAGCTTCTATACCAAGAGGAGATGTGCATATAATAAAGGTTTTACAATTGCATGTTATTCTACAGAGTTATGGCACTTTTACTTATATTTTGAAGCCATATTTTGTCCGTTCTATTTCTTACAAACCACTTGGTGGAATTCAATAAAATCTTACATTAAGCTTCTATACCAAGAGGAGATTTGCATATCATAAGGTTTTACAATTGCATGTTGTTTTACAGAGTTATGGCTCATTTACTTATTAAGTTAGGGTGTAGGTCAAGGTGATGTTTTGGGGGTATTTATCATGCAGTGATACTTCTAGTTTTGTTTAAAACGTACCTTGTTCCTTTAGCAACATTACATGAAGTGCGATCATGTCGATACATGATTACATGAGTATTGATTGTTTATTGTATTGTCTGACACTTTTTGTAGGGTAGTAGCATGTTGACCTAGAAGGTGTACGTAATGTAAATGAACTCACTTCCTGTATGTACAGAATCGTGTCTTACATAGGCCTATCAGAGTGGTCGCTGTATTAATGAATGACCGATTGATGTGTGTTTAACACCGTTTCCAATAGTATTTTACAGCGGCCAGTTTACATAGCCTGAGCTTCTTGGTCCTCTCGTGCCATGTACCAAACTCAACATCCCTCCCAATCAACTGGCCACCTTCCGACATAGACTATTATAGAGAGAAATATCGCTTGTATATGACTTTGGTCAATCATCAGAAAGAATCAATAGCCGATTACTTAGTTGATAGTCATCGTCGTTAGTAATAGAGCTATCGTGACTCGACCCGAGGTTTTATGACGATGAGCAAACAACACCGATAACAGAACATTCACGATTAATGGAATCAGTTTATGTCCTATCCATAACCCTACCACATATAGACGCCTCTGCAAAAGACAACTTTTGAAATCATTGTGGCAATGGCAAATCCGTTTTGGCCGGATTTTGCTTGAAAAATTCCGGTCTATAGATTAGCGATGTCCGTCCGTCCGTACTAATGGGAGAGTAATTGTGGGGTGCGGGTTTCTATTGAAACCACACCCACCACCCTATAAAGACACTTAGATAAGTAGATTTTTTGTTTCTTTCATAACGAGTATCTTATTTGCATATTAATGTTATTCATTCCGTAAAAGGGATGTAATTACAGAATAGACCGTATACTTGTGGGGTGCAACGCACAAGTAAACATCAAAGAAAATATCCCCACAAATACACTCTCATAAGTATGTCCGTCCGTCTGTGTCCGTCTGTCTGTATGTGCGGCTGTCCACATTTCTTGTAAGCACTACTCCTCCTAAACGGCTGGACCGATTCTGATGAAATTTTACACAGTTGCAGTACACAACCTGAGGATGTGCATGAAGTAATATTTTCCCTGTCCGTCCAACCGTCCGTCCGTTTGTCCATATTATTGTAAGCACTACTCCTCCTAAACGGCTGAACCAATTCTGATGAAACTTTACACAGTTGCAGTACACAACCTGAGGATGTGCATGAAGTAAGAATGTCCCTGTCCGTGTCTCCATATTCTTGTAAGCACAACTCCTCCTAAACGGCGATGAAACTTTACACAGTTGCAGTACACAACCTGAGGATGTGCAATTTGATCAGAAAGACATCTGGAATTTCAACAGCAAAGTAGAAACTTTACCATTGTATCCGATGCTTTGGGAGGGGAGTGGGGGGTATTCTTCAGTGAGCTTTGCTCACAGTATTTCTAGTTACAAATGTCCTTAACTGATAAGCTGTTTTTCCAACTCTTGATCAAATTTTCTCCTTTATTATTTGTAGCATTTGCTACTATTCTATAACTCAGGTGATTGATTAAAGACCATCTTTTCACCTGAGTACAAAGTGATCACTAACTGTCTGTTATCGTCTGTTTTTGTCCTCTTGTCCAATCGCATTTCACTAAGCACAACATCTCCTCTTAAAACCAACAGACCTTTATCTAAATAATTACACACATTATTCCTAAGCTGTTCAAAAAGATTAATTACATGGAGAACTTTGGATGCTGCTGTGTTATCCTCTACCAAGATTGTTGAAATGCCTATCCATTGAAGAAAATGGCAACCAGGGGCTTGTTTTCTTGTATATGTAAAAAGTAAGAACATTGAAAACTATTTGCATTCTATTTAATCAGGTGAGCAATACATGACCATCATAGTTCTCTTGTGTCTATTTTGTTTCATAAGTTTACTGCCATGTGTCAATATTTTCTTTTCTTTTTTTCCAACTTTTTAAAGTTATTATAGTTTGTAAAATAACAGATCAGGTGATCGATAGAAATATTTTATGCAGGATGACTGGGAAGAAATCAGAATAGGTGATACAGTCAGAATGAGATGTCTGGATGCTTGTACAAGGTATTATTTTATGAGATATTACACTAATGGCTAACTTTCCATCTTTTACTTACAAAGTTTGAAAACCATTGGCATCATATTAGAAACTTTAATGTTATCCCCATTAGTTGACTAAATTAGAACTGTTTATCCAATCTCCTTTCATACTTTTTCTTAGGTTTTGAAAAATAACAATGAATAATATTACTGAATACAAAACATTTTCAAGGAAGAACTTTGACCCTAATCTAATCATGAATTAGTTGGATAACTTCCTATGTTGGCAGTAACTTTTCTGTATTTTTTTTTTTTAGAAAAGACTATGTTTCCAAAGAAAATAGGAGACTGCACATACAGTCAAACTTGCGATCAGCAGTCACCCAAGGACATGATAAAACTGGCTGCTTAAGACAGGTGGCTGCTGATCACAAATTTCATGATTTGGTTGCATTTGTTTAAGTTTAGTCAGTTCACATAATATTACATGTAACTGTTAGGAAAATAGTAATTTACATTACAATTTAGTTAATTGTCTTTATACTAAACTTGCATTTTAACATTGTTATGAAGATTTGTAATTTTATTCTATCAATTATTACAATGTGCTATCTATTCTTTAGTTAAAACCGACGTACACAACTAACTTGACTATCAAATATTTTTTTACTTCACTTTGTTCGCCATGTCATTTTGCAAAATATTTTACTTGATGATCTTCAGATTTAAAACGGGACTATAAATGAGTTGGGGCTTCAAAGTGGACATTAATTTTCATATTAATATAAATGTACTGTCTTTCGGTCTAAAACTCTCATAAACTCTTTTTCAATTATCAATTTTGCCCGACATCTTAAACAGAAAGGACCAAAATCACAACTTCTTGTTGATGAATCATGCAACTACCATGTGGCACACATCGGCTGATTTCAGTAGCCTACATCTAACATGTAAACAGCTTACGCGTACGAAAAAAACCCCGATAAGGTGTTTGTCTTAATACTGTTTTATTACCTGAATGTATTAAACACCGATAATTTAACACCTGACAACTCTCGGTCGCGCGTTGGCTGACTGTTATACACAATAGGATTACAGTTAATCTCAGCCAATTAGTGTGGCCGGTGGCTGCGTTTCAATGGGGACCGCTGATCAAGGCAGTTCATAGTGTATAATTGGTTGGGAGGGATTTAAAGTGACCGCTTAGCGCCGGTGACCGCTGATCGCATGTGACCGCTCACACAAATTTGACTGTACCTTATTATGTGATCTGTACCGATCGTTGAGTCCTGTACGTTCCCCATTTGTTATATGCATACTTCATTATATTAAATGCACTTATCTTTATGTGATGTGTACACATCGTTCTACGTTCTGATATGTACACACATCATTATGTGATGTGTACAGTCAGTATGTCTTGTGTATATATACTCCATTTCGTTATGTGCATTATTGATTACATAATGTGCACTGAGTATCATCTCATGT
>JAUELF010289112.1:0-16756 GCA_031471495.1 Clinocardium nuttallii | reverse complement strand
TGAGGAGGATTTAAAACCCAAAAGACAAAAACCACAAAACTGCCATCTTTTAAAGCCGTATTTTGATTTCTTATATTTCACCGGCGGCTTCACTGTTGCTTGTGTGACTATACTTATATATGACCCGTTCCACGAGTAAACCAACACTATTGACTCTGCGTTATGTACCAACCTAGATCAGCATTAGTAGTGCGCGCATGCTAATCTAGACCGACACATTCCGTCTCAGGGGGGTAGAGATATATAGAGTAATGATTCCTGAAACAGAAAATCCACATGAGGCAAACAGTGTCTACCTAGATTGGCCTGCGCGGCTCTGTTAATGCTGATCCGGATCGATACTTTACGCAGAATCCACAATGTTGGTTTTTCCGTGGAACTGCTGAATTATATGTTGCGGACAGTGAAAGATTCGTTAAGACTGCGCGTAAGGGTAGGTTGATCTCAATCTATGCTGGCAGTTAAGTCCAGAAGGTCGGTTTACGCACGTCGCGACTCTTGTTATTAAAATACGAGATTAACGTGAAACAGACCCACTCTTCAACACAGGTCAATTGTCAATGTGTGGTTGATGAGAGACCGGTGTTTAACTGAATTTAAAGGATATATTTTTTCTTGTTAGCCTAGAAAACTTCAAACATGTTAAAACTGTTATTTGTTGTGTCGTTTTGGTTTGGATCCAACTTGGCAGGTGGGTTTTAATCTTTTAATATATAACATTTGAAAACGTTTGTTAGGTTTGATGTCCTTGTAATCGTGTGATCGTGTAATCAGAGCAACTCTGAAGAATTTATTTATTTTTTAGTGCACAGGATGATCTGGTTTTGTATTCTTCACACAAGTCAACTCTAACCTTTCAAACCATGCACGAGATCGAACTTTAGCATAGGTGTTCATTGAATGATTGGCGTTAAACTCTGATTGCTGCAGATTTTCTTTAATCAGTGCTTTCCGACATTCATGATCATTTACTCTGAATTGGTCACGTTTTAATTGTTTTGCTTTATTGGGGTTTTGTGCCGTTTTCAACATTATTTCTGTTTTATCACGGCGACAGTTCACTTATTCATGATACATGGGTAAACTTGAAACAAGTACTAGGCTTTATCTGTAGGTAATTTGCCTTACTCGAACCCGGGACGCTTTGCTTCAAATCCCCAAGGCGGACGGTCTATAAGTACTTTGTGCTATGTATATCATGCGTTTACTCTGCAAGGTATAAGTATTACTGGTCCATTTATCCCGACACCATCGAGACAGTTGTAATGCTAAACTCGCAATCCTGGGTGTTAATGAAGGAAAACCATTGATACATATAACCCGGTCTCTGCGACCGAGGCGGACAATCTACCACACCACCACTGAGGCGGTCTGTTTAGAGAGTTTGCCTCGCTGGTGTAATGGGTAGGTTCGAAAGGAACAGGTTCGTTCCCCGGTAAGCTCTAACAAAATACTTTTATAATGGTAGTAATGACTGAACTCCGTGGCGCCCTGTGTTGACGGCTAGCATTATGACTGACTATCAGGGTACATGTACCTTTAGGACTGATAACTTACCAAGGAAAAGGCGTGATATCACTGCAATTTTGTTGAAAGCGACGTAAAAACCCAAACAATCATATATTAACTGTCTGTTTAGAATGTACACTGCATGTCGTATTTCGTTTTTCTTGTAGAACGTCCGACATCGTGTCCAGAAGGCTACAAGACCGTGCAATCCATGTGCTATGCTGTTATACCACTAAATGTGACTTGGCCGGAGGCCCAGGTAACCGATTAATTTAACAACAAAATAATATGTCGAATTGTAAAAAGTGAATAGATATGTTGTTAACCAAATATCAAACATTATAAGATATATTTGTAATTAAATAGTTTCTATTTAAATAATTTGTTCATTTGTTCGGTATGTTACCTTGTCTTGATGTATTGAAGTTGGACGCCGTGTTCAACGGTATATCGATTTAACATGGCTGCCAGTTCACACGAAGGACTGTATTCTGTCTTACATTTCGCCCCAGGACCATGTCTACCATATCCCATTGAGCCGATTGGTCAAAGACGATAAAACGCAAATCATAAGGTCATATGTCGGATCAAGCTTTGGTCATACTTATCAAACCACACACCTAATGTTAGATATTCCAATAAGTTGGACCTTTGCTAAACAATATCAATTCATTTCCCAGGCATTTCCAGTTTACTTTTATCATTATGAGTAGTAGTAGTTGTATTATCGTTATTATCATTATAATTATCATTATGATCATTTTCATTATTATTATAACGTGTATTATTAGTACTATTATAATGACCTCTTCTGTTGCATTTACCATCTACTGGCGTCTTCCTTTTTTTACCATAACGAGGCTCTAGATGTGAAAGCATTGAACATACTGTTTTACATAATCAAAGTGCTATGTATATTACTACTATGAGATTATATTTTACTATTACAGAGCGTGTGTGACACTTACGGTGGTGACGTTCTACAGATAGTGTCAGATATGGTCATGTCTACTGTCGAGGGTCTATTTAACCAGGCACATAGTAGGTTTGTCGGAATAAACAATCGAGTCTACTCGACAATTTACGGAAATAACTTGATGTATCTATGAAATAATATGATTCCTATTGTTTAAACACAATGCTTTCATTAAACTAAGGCACACAAATAACGAAACAAACAATTAGTGCGAAAACGATTGAAAGAAAGCTAAAAGACTAGGCTAGGGAGTCGCCACTATGTGCAGATGCAACAATGCCAATACTTACAAGGCGTGTCGCTTTATTTACACCTAAGGGAGTTTAATTATCTTATAACTAGTTAAAGCGTTGCTTTTTTCATATTTTGCACACAAAAAATAAGACATACACAAAATATCATCTTCAATTAGATGAAATGTACCGAAAATTAATTAACATATAGAATGACGTCATTAAAATATATTCACAGCGACGGACGTTTATTGGTTAGACGCTAGTGACGTCATGGTACCCGGCACTTGGAAATATCACGGCCGTAAAGGTGAACACTTGACGTATACCAAATGGGCAGCTGGGGAGCCAGCAGGACAATCCGGGATGCGATGTGCTGCCGTGCAGCCTGGAACCACTGCGTGGGTGGCCAAGCAATGTACTGATAAGGCTATGGCCATCTGTACGATAGAGTAAGTATGATTTAATGCCATTATAAACATCATTTCAGTTATATCATGCGATTTACGTTTACAAGTACAGTACAGCTTTAGTCATTTTAACGTCGATAAATTCATCGTATTTCTATTGAAATGTCACTAATTGACTGAGTGTAGTGTCTCGCCGTATATTTTTCAATTGTATAATTATATGCCAGGCTTCGTTGATCCACTACTCTGAAATACAATCTTTCATTGCAACAGGGGTTAAACTTTGGGGCATTTTGAGAAAAAATGCGTAGGCACATGCCTACAGTGCCTAAAGGGAGCTACGCCCCCGGTGGCCATAGGGGTAAGTGCTCAGTATGAACATGTTCGCCTTTTGCCACAATGATTTTAAAAGTCGTCTGCTACAATGGCGTCAGAAACCGTCTGTATACGGAAAGGAGTTAAGACATGTGTATTTTTATTTCATAAACTATTTTATTTTCAGATTGGCTACTCCTGATATCGTTGGCTGAACAATACAATAAATCAACATATTAACATGATAACAACAACGCTCTTTGATAGGCGTACACTCTATAATGTGTCGCCCAGATTGTTTGAAAATGTTCAATTTAAGATAACTTGAAATGCCCCTTTTTCTTTCTGGCATTTACAATTAAAATGCCAATTTTCACACATCTTATTTTTATGGTTTTCATTCATGTCATACTAGTCCAACCGCTCCTAGAATGTGTGGTGTCTTTCCTAATATCAAGCCTAAACAAAATATACAATAGTGATTCGACATGTGTACGGATAGGGACTGTATTACCAATAGGTTAAGAACCCCTTTCTTCAAATCGTTTATTTTTGTTTCAGTTTAACTCTTTAAGAGTCTTTTTGTTCTATATTTTATTTGGTACGGATTTTTGACATATACATTAACTAACCTCCAGTACGCGCACCTACCCTTATTTTTCATTTCAATCCCTATGTCTCTCTCTCTCTCTTTCTCTCTCTCCCTGTTTCTCTATTTATCTATGTCGTTCTCCCGCTTCCCCCTCTCTTTAAATCTCTCTCTATATATCTCCATTTATTCCTCTCTCTTCTATATCTCTCTATCTATATTTCTCTCCATCTCACTCTATCTTTCTTTATTTCTCTAAGTAAACTAATTGAGAAATAAACCGCCCTTTTTCAATCATTTTGAAACCTCACCAATCGTTGCACTGGAGTGGCGTACGAGTTCTATGCACACTTAAAGTGTACTATACAGTCTATACGTTCCGACGGCTGATGTAATGCTGCTGTTTGACACATGCACGGCTGTTTTGACACAGTTTCGGACGATCGAAAATCACAACTATTCACGAAAAGATTCCGCTATATTGAGACACTTTGAACGGCCAAAACAATTGTATGTTGTATTGGTTTATTTTTATTTTCACTACGATACGACTTGCATCACAAGAGAAACTTCTCTGATCTTCAAAAACCTTGGACTATTGACCAAGTACATATAAGCCGTTTGAAACATGTATTCTGTTATGAAACGGCGACACTTATCCTGAAAATTACGAGGAATATGAATGCTTGTCTATCCGCATTTTTCACAATAACCATTTCATTAGATCATTTCTGAACGGATTGTTGTTGTACTAAATGACGAACAGCGAAGACCCTCATCAATCAAAGTCACAAAGGTTGGTGTTGGTTACATGTCGCAATCAAGTTGGTTTAAAGAAAAAAAGAGAAAGAGAACACAAGTATGCTATGGACATGGATGTTTTGATTTTATTCCTTTCAATACAACACTTTCATTCACATACATATATAACACAAGATAATAAACACGTCCATTTACGTCAGCAAACTGCCCTTCTATGGCGATATCTATAATTTTCTAATTGGATAGCGCAGGCTGGTCCGGGTCGATTCATAACGCCAAAGACATAATGTTGGTTTGATCGTGGAATGGATCATTCATGGAAGCACATGTTTAGTGTAAGATATTTTAACGATGCACACTATGAAGTCAAGTCATATGACCAAAGCTTCTGTTCTGTTGATACATTTTCGAAAAATAACACAATGAGTGGAAAAATTGCCACACTATTTGCATGCCGATATAAATTAAAATGATATCATTTAGAAATGTCATTAATACCAAATCGTTAGGCGTGTCTGAAATTAGGATTACTATACACAATGCTAAAATAGGATAGTAAAATATCTCTTAACCAAAACCCTTTACAATGAAAAGTAATGTTGAACAATTCGCAACACTCTGTGAGCGGGTTACGAACCGGAACCGAACATCCTCAACACGTGACTTGTCATGTGACAGCTGGACAATAGGAATGTGAAGATTAATATCTAATATATACTATACACGATAACAATCGATTCTAAGAATGACCGAAAGACTGAATGTTAACTCACATGACAGACCAACCACCAATAATATTCCTCCTTTCACGCTGACGAAATAAATGTCACAACCAATCAAATGTGGCCGTTTACTGCTGTTTCTTTCTGACGATTTGCAATAGATTCCAAAGTTTTTCAACTATAACGAACACTATTTTATGCTCTTTGCAGATGATATGTCTTATACGAATTGAAAAACATGTATATATATTTACACTCAAAATAAATTTACTTTTCCATTTTGACTCAATGAAATACGACAGACTCCAATGACGAAAACAATACCAAATTAAAGATATAGATGGAAGGAGGAAATTCAGTGTTGGAAAGAAATGGTAAATCTGTCAGTGGCTGAAATATATTTCTAACACACATGACGCTTTATTTAAAAAAAAATCCAAAAAACAACTGGAAAATAATCACTATGATACAATGATATACGGAGAAAACTTTTCAAACAAAAGCATGTCTCCAAAGTTTTCTGCTTGGATGGCGACAATGGTATTCTTTCTCAGAAAAAGGTTTAAGGTATTCGATGAAAGATCGATATAATAAAGGGTTAAAGTTCGTTTCCATAACGATTTCCCTAATAAACGCCTTTGTCATTTACTCTCTCTGTTCAATGACAGTATTGCAGACAGACTGTGAAAACAATAACGATTCCGGAGAGTCAGCTCGTAACGAACTGTCTCATCCGAATACAGCATTGTTTGCTAAAATATTTCAAATTCTCATCACATGCAAATTTCGCCAAATTTCGAACATGGAAAAGTTTACTTTTGGAAATTCGGCACTGAACGCGGTAAGCGACTTTGCTATTAAACGCACACGTCGGACACCAGCATGCATTTGGAATCCTTTGGTTTTGGATCGTAGCTTCTCGTCTTGTTGAGTCCAATACCATCATAGAATTAGATAGGGTCGTTGCAATTCAGGTTAGAAAAAGATGTCCGTTCAGCCCCGGATGTACTTGTAGTTAATGGTTTAATGTTTTAGATAGGTGAAGACACAGTCCGAGAATGACGGAGAATGTCGTAGAGTGACGGAGAAAGTCGGAGAATGGCGAAGATTGTCGGAGACCTCTTCACCGTTACCATGCTGTTAAAATATAAAATTCAATCATAAATGCATTTCAAAAAAACATAATTATATTTCAAAAGATTATATTTACAATAAAAAAAAAAGAAATGTAATTTGTTCTCAAAGAATTAATAGAATCATAATTCATAAAGAATCTTTCTTTTTTTTCCAAAGAATCATAATTTATTTTCAAAGAATCATGATATACTTTCAAACAGTCAAAATCTATTTCAAAGAAGTTAATTCATTTTCAAATAATTATAATAAATTTTATTTATGTTCAAAGAATCTTAATTCATTATTAAAATCTTCATGATTAAAATTCTCACATCTATAATCACATTTCGAAGAATTCATTTTTTATAATTTCATATATATATACAGTTCATACTCATTGCCAGCACCTGAGAAAGTACGATTTTAATGAATCTTGGAATGAATGTTAAATTTTCAGTTAAATAGTTTAGTTTGTTAGCGTTTTTTTGTAAACTATGGTTGGATTACTGGAGTAGAGTAGGTGAGATTAAAAGGGTGGATTGGCTAGCGTCATCTAACGTTAAAGTTTACTGAACGCACAACGGAAAACTAACAACATTTCCTCATGTGATCAGAGAAGATTGTGATATAATTACACGTTATACCGTGTAAACATGTTAACGTTATAAACCTATTATATATGTAAACGTTATACCATGTAAACGGTAAACATATTAACGTTATAATCATATAATATATGTACACGTAATACCATGTAAACGGTAAACATGTTAACGTTATAAACCTATAATATATGTACACGTTATTCCATGTAAACTGTTAACTTATTGACGTTATAAACATACAATATATATACACGTTATTCCATCTAAACTGTAAACATATTAACGTTATAAACATATAATATATGTACATGTTATACCATGTAAATTGTAAACATATTAACTTTATAAACCTTAAATGTATGTACATGTTATACCATCTAAACTGTAAACATATTAACGTTATAAACATACAATACATGTACACGTTATACCATTTAAACTGTTAACTTGTTGAAGTTATAAACATATAATTTATGTACCCGTTATACCAGGTAAACTGAGAACATGTAAACGTTATAAACATATAATATATGTACACGTATTTCCATGTAAACTGTTAACATATTAACGTTATAAACATACAATATATGTTCACGTTATACCATGTAAACTGAGAACATGTAAACGTTATAAACATATAATATATGTACACGTTATTCCATGTAAACTGTAACCATGTTAACGTTATAAACATATCATATATGTAAATGTTATTCCATGTAAACTGTAAACATATTAACGTTATAAACACATACTATATGTACACGTTATTCCATATAAACTGTAACCATGTTAACGATATAAACATATAATATATGTACACGTTATACCATGTAAACTGTAAACATATAACGTTATAAACATATAATATATGTAAACGTTATACCATGTAAACTGTAAACATATTACGTTATAAACATATAATATATGTACACGTTATACCATGTAAACTGTAACCATGTTAACGTTATAAACATATAATATATATACACGTTATACCATGCAAACTGTATACATGTTAACGGTATAAACATATAATATATGTACACGTTATTCCATGTAAACTGTTACCATAACATATACACTTGCAAAACATGTTAACTATTTAACATGTAAACCATGTTAACTGTCAACATATTAACGTTATAAACATACATTATATGTACACGTATTTCCATGTAAACCGTTAACATATTAACGTTATAAACATACAATTTATTTACACGTTATACCATGTAAACTGAGAACATGTAAACGTTATAAACATATAATATATGTACACGTTATACCATGTAAACTGTAAACATATTACGTTATAAACCTATAATATATGTAAACGTTATACCATGTAAACTGTAAACATATTACGTTATAAACATATCATATATGTACACGTTATACCATGTAAACTGCAAACATATTAACGTTATAAACATATAATATATGTACACGTTATACCATGTAAGCTGTTAACATAACATATACACAAATAAACCTAAAACTCGCAAAACATGTTAACTATTTAACATGTAAACCATGTTAACTGTCAACATATTAACGTTATAAACATATAATATATTTACACGTTATTCCATGTAAACTGAGAACATGTAAACGTTATAAACATATAATATATTTACACGTTATACCATGTAAACTGTAAACATTAACACATATGATGTAACTGATTTGACGTACATGAGAGACTCGGATAATCCAGTGTATGTTATAAGAAGACTAGAAAAGGGGATGGGGTATCAACTGGTCTTTGTCGAACAACGTCTCTCTGATCCACACAGCCAAACACTATGTTTAACGTTTACTATGTACGTGCGTATATATTTACATTGTACATCTGTATATTCTCTAAATGTTTACACTTTACATGCGTATACGTTAACAATTTACATGGTATTACGCTATCATGTTTACATGTTAAGAACGTAAACATGCTTATAGTTTACATGTGTATATATGTTTTCATGTTTGCATGGTAAAACGCTTATATGTTTACATGTTTATAACGTATACATATTTATAGTATACATGTTAACAGTGTACCTGGGTATAAATCTTATGTTCATAGTTGTCTATCTGATCATTGCTACACCACAAGAGAATGGACCCGTATTATTTCTTTGCGAAACGACCGCCACCTTTGTATAAATGGTAGGCTTAAACCCAGACAGTCATACATATAGTTTGATAAGACAGAATCATGATATCTTTCATATCAGCGATTAAAAAAGTGTCCCGAAGTACGTCTCATCCGAGATGCAGTGAAGTCCTATATGGAACTTGTCGTACGATTAAGATTTATAAACCAAGCATTTCTAATTGTGATTGAAAATAACTCGTTCGCCTACCTGTGCCTCCTAATCCACCACCAGCCATTCCTCCGCCAAACGCTCCTCCCATTCCACCGCCCATTCCAGCTCCGGCTCCTCCCATACCGCCACGTCGCGACATACGTCGTTCCATAGCAATTTGTTGAGCGTCTGTCATTTCAAAGGAATTACCCGCTGCGGCACCGCCCATTCCAGCTCCTCCCATCCCTCCCATGCCTCCTCCCATACCCATTCCACCAGCCCCTCCGGCCATACCCATTCCTCCAGCTCTGCCGCGTGTTCTTCCGGTCGCTCCTGGCGCTCTGTATCCTGGATCACCAGGTTCAAGAGGATCAGGTGCGAGACCTAAAACTTGCATCATTTCGTTCATCATCCTCTGCTGTAACATGTATTCTCGACGTTCCCTTGCACGATCCATTGGGGTCTGTCTTGGTGGCGTCCTTCTCGGCGATCCCAAGGGGGTCATTGGCTGTTCACCTGCTGTTGGTCTCTGCCGAACACGTCCATTTGGACCGACGGCGACGGCGACCGACTTCAGTGAAAGTCCCAATGTTCTTTCTACTGCTGGGACAATTAGACTTAAATCTCCACTATTTGCTATTCGCGGGTTTACACCAGATTTCATGAGTAGTTCCGGGGTTAAGCCCACAAGTATACTCAATGGGTCCATGCCGGGTCCAATATTTTTAACGAACATTTGTCTAACAAAGTTACGAGTTTCAGGATCAGGTCTTATAGGGATTTTAGGTTTAGGAGATGTTGTAGCCGGTGCCGGGGTTGTTGTTGTTGTTGTTGTTGTTGGAACCGGTGTAGTCTGTGGTTTCTGTTGCTGTAATAAGCCTGACCACGCCCCCATGATACCGCCGGTACCAGGAGCTGCCGGGGCCATTATATTTGTACCTGGAATAACTTGCATACCAGGCATTGCCACCATATTAGGATAAACTTGTACTCTCTGTGCACCTGCGGCGGCTTGATTAGGAAGTGCTTGCATTAATGGTATTTGATTAAGCATAGCTTGTTGCCATGCTAACATCGCTTGGGCATTCGGGTTTTGCTGTTGTGCTGGCAATTGTGCCTTCGGTAAGGTCGAACTTGCTGCCATTGGCTGGTTTTGATAGGCGAACATCGCAGAATTCATCATTTGTTGATCGGTCACTGTGGTAGCTTCTTGAACTGAAGGTTTGACTTCAACGGTGTTGGAAGCAGTTCCGAACATCGCTTTACCTCCTTTTTGGGATTGTAAAAATGCTTGCCAGGCGGCTACTGTAGCTGCATCTGGGGAAACGCTAGCATCGGCGCTTCCAACAGAACCTAAAGGTGTAAACGAAGGCGCTTCAGCATTAGTTTGACCGCCATCGACTCTATTCTGTTGACTTTGATTAACGGGCATCGTGGTCGTCTGTTCGACGACGGCTTTTATCGTTGTCATAGCAGCGGCTGCTGCAGCAGCTGCCGCAGCAGCTTCAGCTTCCTGTGCTCTTGCAAACGCTTCTGCTTCCTTAGCTCTTGCCATTGCTTCCGCCTGTTGCTTTCTTACAAGCTCTGCTTCTCGTTGTCTTTGTAGTTCTAATTGCATTTGGCGTTCCAATTCCAGTTTACGTTCTATCTCTCTTTGCTTTGCTAATTCAGCCTCGCGGACTCTCATAAGTTCTGCTTGTCTTTTTCGTTCCAACGTTGCTTGCCTTTGTCTTGCTTGTTGTTCGTCTCTGAGTTTCTGTACCCTCATAGCCTCTTTCTGCTGTGTTAGTTCTCTCCTTCTTTTCTCTAACAACATTTGCTCCTGAAGTTGAATTTTCTTTGACCTTTCGATCTCTAATTGTTGCTGTTTCAAAAGTAATTGTCTTTGTTCGTACTCAATTCTTTGTTTTTCCAACATCAGCTGTCGTTCTTGGTCGCGTTGCTGTTGCTGAAGTGTTTGTAGCTGTGCTTTCTGTATATTAAGTATACCCTCTAGTCGTCTTTTTTCTTCCGCAACAATAGGATCTAAAGTCGTCGCCATGGACCGTCGAGTCGTTTGCACAGACCGAACAGTAGTCGGGGTGGGTGGTGGACTTGTACTCTGGGTGATGCTTTCGACAGCAGTGGTCGGCTTAGTTGGTCTAGGGTCGACTGTTTGCGCAATAATGGAAGATTGTTCCGTGATTGATTGTACAACTTTCTGTACAGGTTTTAAATTTAATTTTTGCTGTTTTCTTACGGAAGGAACGAGGCCTTGCAGCGGATCCGAGGGAATGCCGAATATATCATAGGGCGCTTCTGTAGTACCTGCACCAAACATACTCATGCCTGGAATTGATTTGGCGCTTGATAAACCAGTATTTACATCTATGATTGGTCCAGAGTTAGCAGTATGATCAATATTTACTTCTTGCGATATGGCTCCAACCATACCCACATCTGCTAAGGATGTCGTACCTGAAATACCGGTGTTTGCATCAATGACGGTTCCAGCATTGGCAGATGTTTGATCAACAGCTACATTAACAGATCCCTGCCCTTTAATCGTTGGCGGTGCGACAGTAGCTGGTACCCATGTTTGCATTATTGGGTCCCATATTAATTCCTCCTTGCCCTGTGTCATTATTGATTCGAATAATGACCCTGCCCCTATATTTCCAAGCGGTGTGAAGTCTGTCTGTGCCTGCGTCTTTGTACCTGCTCCCTGTATTGCAGGGCTTATTGCAATGTCTGTAAGTTGCCCTGCAGGACCCGTAGACTGTGTTTCGTAACCGACACCTTGGGCATCAATACTCGTCTGATCTGTACCAGCCCCCGGGTTCGCAAATCCAAATGCACCTGAAAGCAATTCAGCCAAGCTAATTGTTCCTTCCCCTGCTGCCCCAACAACTTGAGTATTAAGGTTGGCGTTCATTGGAGCTTCTTCAGATGCTAGAGTATCAACAACTTGCACTGTGGCTACTTTATCTGATACCGGTGCGAGTGCATCCATTACCGTAGACGATGCATTAGAAGCTGCAGCATTTTGTTCGACGGGTGAGTTAACGATTGTTTGTGTCCCAGCACCATCGAATCCAGAGAGATTGTTCGCGATTGCATTAAGCTTAGCTTCAGCCTGTTGATCGACTGTTACATGTGCCCCCTTCGTCGACGTTACACCTGCCTGATCAAGATGGTTTGTTGGACCAAACATGGCGTCAAACATGGCTGGATCCATCATTCCAGGACCCATTCCGAGTAATCCAAACATCATCTGATTCCCTATGTCAAAGGTACCGGGTGCTGTGTCTACTGGGGGTTGTTGCCCCATACCACCCATATTTTGCGCCTTCAGTAATGCTTCAATGTCCTGTACGGTAAGCGTACTACTTGCATCCGGTCCTATAGAAGAGGTTGGGTCAGAAGCTTTAGGCGAAGCTCCTGCTGGTTGCACTCCTATCTTTTCTACGAGAGTGTTGGATGTTCCAGTCGCTGTGTTACCTTTATCTATTCGCTCAGCAACAGTGCCAGCGGTAGCCACTTCAGCAAGAACAGTTGTCATTCGAGGAAGCATGTTATTAGTACTATAACTAGTAGAGGTGCCTTTCGGGAAACCAGAGCCACCGAGACCTTGTATAAGCATACTTGCCGGGCCGATGTTGTTTGAGCCCATCATCAATCGCCTACGTTGTTCGGTGTTATCCTTTATCAATGTGCCAACTGTATTCTGTAAATTTGTTTTTCCAGATGATCTTGAACCCATTTCATTCAGCCTTCCACTCGATGATCCCATTAAGTTTGACGTAGGATTATAATTTGCGCTTCCAATGTTGGCGACTTTCTGTTGAATTGCAGGCGAACTCGACGGACTTTGCTGGCCAAACATATCCGATTCCATTCCAAATGGATCCGGGTCAACACCACTCGGTATGGTTTTCGTTTTTGTCGCCACTTTCATACCTGTTCCCATAGGAGAACGCAATTTGTTTGTTACCTTTAGCGGACTTGCAGATGGACTCGGACCCATCGCCGATGACGATGAGGTGGAAGCAGTTGACGACGACTGACCCATGTTAAGTATTGCCATCATTTCCTCGACCGTCATTCCAGGTATGCCGAATAGATCAGTTCCACTTCCGCCACTGGCACCTAAGATATCGCTTGGCGAAAGAGCTGATGCACTTTGTGATGTCCCCGATGATGATGCTGTCGATGATGATGACGATGATGACGAGAAGGATGTTGGCATTGGCTTACTTAACATTGGTTGACTTGATGGCCTTGATTGTGAATGTTGTGTTTGTACGGAGACTTGATTATTTATTATCGACATGTCTGCACCATTTCCAAGCATTCCCATTTCCATTCCGAAACCCTTTGTGTGGTCAACAGAACCTCCCGCAGATCCGCGTGAACTGGCTATGTTTAAACCGTTGTTAACAGACCCGGATGAAGGGGTATTTTGGTACGAACCAGCTCTGTTTGAACCGGTGTTGAAAGACGAAGATGAGGAAAACTTCTTGTTAGAACCAGGTGTATTCGAACCGGTATTGAAAGACGCGGACGAAGCGGTATTCTGGTTTGAACCGGTGTTGAAAGACCCTGATGATGCCATGTTTCGGTTAAAACCGGCTGTGTCTGGACCGGCGTTGAAAGACGCGGATGAAGCGGAATTCTGGTTTGAACCAATTGTGTTTAAACCGGTGTTGACAGATGACAATGAGGAAAACTTCTGGCTAGAACCTACGGTGTTTGAACCGGTGTTGAAAGACGCGGATGAACCGCTATTCTGGTTTGAACCGGCTGTGTTCGAACCTGCGTTGAAAAGCCCTGATGAAACGGTATTCTGCTTTGAACCAGCTGTGTTCGGACCCATGTTAAAAGACCCGGATGGACCGGTGTTCTGGTTTAAACCGAATGTGTTTGGACCCATGTTAAAAGATCCGGATGAACCGGCGTTCTGGTTTAAACCGAACGTATTTGCACCCATGTTGAAAGTACCGGATGTAGCGCTATTCTGGTTTAACCCGGATGTAGCGCTATTCTGGTTTAATCCGGATGAAGCGGTGTTCGAATTTAAACCAGCTGTGTTTGAACCGGCGTTGAAAAGCCCGGATAAAGCGGTGTTCTGGTTAAAACCGGTGTTAAAAGACCCGGATGGAGCGGGGTTCTGGTTTGAACCGGTGTTGAACGACCCGGATGGAGCAGTGTTCTGGTTTGAACCCAAATTGTTCCTCACAGATCTGGCTGTGTTTGCATTGGTGTTCAAAGACCCGGCTGACGCAGCGTTTTGATTACGAGCAGACTGTGTTGGGGATGGTGCATTGCCCAACAGATTTATGCTCTGACCTGCCCCAGTGAAAGATAAAATTGACGAAAGCGTTGGATCTGAGATCATCTGTTGGTTATTAGCGAAGCTGCTCGGAGATTTCCGTGAGTTGCCTATCACACCCATCGCTTCCCCTAGTTGACGGATTAGGTCTTGTCGCGTTTTCTGATCTGCTGGGTCGAGAGAGGAATCCGAAGGGGCTGATGCTCCACCACCTGAAAGAGATATGGATGCATACATAGTGGGTGACTTTACAAATATTGTAAGTTATAGTAATTTATATAACCGGGAAAAAATGACCTGTTATTGACCTTTTTACAAGTATATGAGCCGCATCGTGCAGTACACTCAATGGGCGACATTAGTGATAATTATATTATCTCCCTTGGCAGATCAACACCAAGGAAGACCAAATAGTCAGTTGGTCCTTTTAGTTGAAATCCTTTGTCTTTATCGCTATTTGGCAATGAGATATTGCGATTACTCAGCACACATTACTCATAAATGTGTTAATTGAAGTGATGATTCAAAGGAGAAACTTTACATAGCAGTGTTTAAAGAACACACATCTGGAATAACTAATCAATCCCATAACAGTTGGCCAAGAATATGCGAATTATAAGTGCACATCCAGTGCAAAGAAACCAACCATAAAAACAGAGGAAAGCAAATGATAGGACCAAGCTAGATTTAGAGAGTATTAAAGGGAGATAACTGACCAATGTCTCCCATTGTGACTTAAGGAGCCACTCAAGGGAGATTCAAGTTTGGTTTTTGAACACAGGTGGCTGCTTAATACAAGTCAAATAAAGAAGAAATTATATTTTTTAAAGAGACTGCTTTATACACGTTGGCTGCTTAACAGAGGTGACTGCTACAAAAACGTTTCATTGTTTGTTGTTGAAAAATGAGTCGTTGGATCATACACAGGTATATTGGTGTTAGAGTATTGGGAAAACAGTCAAACCTATGTTAAAGACAACCTTTGTATAGATATTCCCTGTCTATATAGCAACCACGCATAAATTCCCCAATTACTCATTTTCTCCATAAATGACCCCGCATTAAATGACCCTGCATAAATGACCCCGCACTAAATGACCCTGCATAAATGACCCTGCATTAAATGACCATGCCGTAAATGACCCTGCATTAAATGACCCCGCAGTAAATAACACTGCATTATATGGCCATGCATTAAAAGACCCTGCATTAAATGACCAAGCATACATTACTCTGCTTTAAATGACCCCGCATTAAATGATCCTGCATAAATTTACCCTGCAGTAAATGGCCCTGCATAAATGACCCTGCATAAATGACCCTGCAGTAAATGGCCCTGCATAAATGGCTCTACAGTAAATGGCCCTGCATAAATGACCCTGCATAAATTACCCTGCAAATATAGACCATTTTTGACGAAAGACCGGATCGGGGTTTTTTCTAAGGGTGGTTATACAGGGTTCACTGTCCATCTACGGTAACATTTATACGTATACAAAAGGTTTAGGGCTATGTCAAAATCTTCAAGGAATAACTGAAGGTAATATGAATATATACTGCATGAAACCCGTACTAACACGGGGCTACTACTTTCGTTTCAGCAGAACTATTGCACGTGGTCAAAAGTCTAAATTGCGGAAAAAAATAATAAGATATGTGCCTGTTCTTTTTCAACTAGTTAAACAGTTATGATTATATTGTTTTTCCTACAGCTCACAAATAAATAGCGCACATGTTAATATCCGTCTTTCTAAACAATTCATCATATGAAACCTGGAATCCGCTGTGGTCGAGTGGTTAGCGTCGGGGATTTCGAAACAGCGTGTCCCTGGTTCGATCCCCAGTCACGGCAATTCGGTCATGGTGGAGTGCCCTTGGGCAAGGCACATTTTCTAGCCT
>JAUELF010289101.1:0-10120 GCA_031471495.1 Clinocardium nuttallii | reverse complement strand
ATGGGTAGGTTCACTGACCGCCGTGATATGACCAAAGCTGTTGAAAGCGGCGTTAAACTCCAAACAAACAAACAAACCAGCACTACTGGTCGATTTATCCTGACACCAGCCAGCCAGTCGTAATGCAAACCCCGCAACCATGAGCGACTAGGAGGGCAGCCACTACTTCCATTTGAAACATATTTGGTATGGCTAAGCCGAGGATCGAACTCGCGACCTCAATCCGACCGGCGCTCTACCATTAAACCTACGAAACAGGTCGAATCGGTCAAAGACTCGGTTACTACGCCAATGTTATACAAACTGCATTTTGGACTTAAGCATGACCAACCGTTATCAGATTATTTGTCTTCATGATACCTAGTCAATGTCAAGTATTGCTTAGTTCGGGTCAACAACTAGGTCACGAGGCCCCATTTAAGAAAACTGATGGACACTCCATATGATGCATTTTCGACAGAAGAATAATGAAAGTCCATTTGTTTGTCTTGCTGATAACTAGGCCAAGTATAAATAGTGGTCAAGAAAGTCAACGAATTAGTAAATAGGCAACAATTAAGAAATGCCATGTGGACACTGTAGGGGTCGCATTATTTCTTGAGCATTGTGAAACATTGTGAAACTGAATGATTGTGTCAATCATATCGAGAGCAAGTTTGAATATGGATAAGGTCGGCTAAAACACTAGTTCATTGTCTTAAATTTAACAATCAAATTATGAACACTCTACACTTTTTACCCGATCTTTAGATTATTGCCATCGTTGCCCTCTTGTATTTTTTAACAATCGTCGTATTTCTTAAACTTGTATTGCATCTGGAAAATGTAAACTTTTAGTCTAACTTTGGAAAAAAATACATGCATAGATATACGTAAATAGAATATGCTATTTAATTTAACGTGATACTCACTATTTCTATTATCTCTTTACGTTCTTACAATTCTCACCATAAGTAATCGCTGTACGTTTCTTACAAGTCTCGCCATTAGTAATGTTAACGAATACCAATATAGGATTCCCACTTATACGTATTTTAAATTTTCTTTTAACATATCCAGATGCCCTGGAATGTGTGACATGTACCAACATTACAAGTCCAACCAATTGCAATATCTCTATACATTGCAATACTGGAGATGTAAGTTAATTACCCGTGCATTTTCTTCCTTCATAATTTGATCATTAGTGCGATCTATTTGTTATAGTTAACACAGTGTTGAGATTCAATTACTCAGATTCCGGAGGATGCTATTAACAAATAAAGTCACTTTAATGGAAGGTGAGAGAAAGAAACAGAGTAGATTTTCATTCACCCTATATTTTACCATAATTCTTTTTTTTTAAATATCATTTTTCTGTGTTTTTTATTATTTTTCAATTATATTCTATCTCTCCTTTGAACTAGTTTAATATCGTTGCTCCCCTGTGGAGCACCCATGCATCTGTAGTTAAGGTGTCGGGCCGCAACAGCTCAGTAATATCAATTCAGCGGATGTGAGTTCGAACCTAGCTGGTCCGTCCATTCATTATTTCCGATGATTGACAAACGGTCGTTTTGACTAGACCTACTCGTCTTCTAACAATGCGCTAAATGGTATATGCGGCGAGGTAGAATGTTGAATGGAGTTACTGTAAGTTCAGGTGCGACACAATCAGGACATACACGTTTAGTAAACTGGCTGTCCTGATATAACTGAAACACTGCTCTAAACGTTTTTTAATTCAGATCAACCTTAACGTCTCTAGGAAAGAGAAGGTGAAAAGATGTATCTCCGTTGTATTATAATTGTGTGGTGCGCATGCGTAACATCAGGGGAGTCTTCAATGTTCTGTCACAAGTTACATTTTAGGCTGTTCCTCATGAGAACTTTCAGTGAAGACTTCGGTTAAGCTGTCTAGATAGAAACCTGCTTGTCTGAGGCTTCACGATTGAATATATATCAAAACACATGATTGCTTTATCTTTTAGCGGTGCTATACAACGTCATATGGCATTGGTACGGGAATGACCATCGACCTGGGATGTAAAACTGAATTAGTAAGCAATATGACGTTTTAAGCAGAAACGACTCACACTATATTGAAAATTATATTCCTGTATAGTTGAAACAAGCCAACAATGACTTCTTCGTCAATCCATTTGGCTTTATAAGTTATTAAATTGAATAACAAAAACGGCAATTTATTTGATAAAAATGGTTTCGGCTCGATCGATAATTACGAATACAGCTTACTGTATGTATACTAACACAAGATGCTTCAGGCAACATAGACATCATGGGGGAAAAATCAACGCTTTAAAATTTGGTAGAAATAACAATTGGGAGACCATCTACAAAATATATTTCAAGCGTTATTTATTTGCTGAAAAGCGTGATAGCCTGGAGGCATCAGGAAAATGAAAAAAGTGACAAAAATGTATTGTCTACTGTTAAGATTACGTGACCCTGTTGACAATTCAATCAAGCCATATTGATAACATAGACATAGCAACATTGCAGCTCCAGGAAAGGGATACAATACAATTTTGGCTTCAATTAACATCTCTTTCCAATCCACTTGACCAATTTCAACCATCATTTACATGAGTGTAACTACGTTAGTCATACTGAAAAAGAGTTCCAAGGATTTAAATATATGCATGCCTGATTTGCTGCGACATCTGAAAGTGTGTAGCCTAACATTTTAAAATTCTACTATTGATCTGTTGATCAGTTATGAGGTAGAAATGTTTCTTATGCGATGCTTTACAAGAATTGTTAGAGCTCTATTGATTATTTGAAACACATGGAAACCAGACGACATCAGGGCAATATGACAACACTGTATTAAGTCATTTTCTCTTTAAAGTTATTGTCAGATTTCAAGATGATTTAGCAGATATGCTCGTTAAGTAACCATCTACATGAATCGTTCAAGGCGTATTGAAGATGATCTAGCAGATATGCTCGTTAAGTAACCATCTACATGAATCGTTCAAGGCGTATTGATTAAGAAAACAGGGTTAAATACACTTTGATTCAATGCCGTAATACTAATGTCCTTATTTACAATATCCACTCGTTGCAGTTTCATTTCCACTTTAATCAAATATTTCCTAATATTAACATTCACTTATTTGTTTCCATAAACTATCACTCATGTGATAGATTAAGGACATATTCGCCTTTTGTTATGAATATTTAAAATATTTTAACAAACTATCAGTTGATCCATTCGATGACTAATGAGCGATTTGCCTAACATACTGATTAGTTAAATTATCCTAATTTTCCGTCTTATATTTATAACAGGAATGCCTAGGGGTGCCGTGTCATCTCTTGTGGGTCGATCTGCCGAACTGATTATGTGTAGCCAGTGCTGTGCACAAGATAGATGCAACCCAAACTTGTGCTCAGTCGGAACACAGGGTAAATATCTATAGCCTCGTCTAGCGAATATTGATATTATTGCAACTGCGTTCATTGTTGAATCAGACGAGCTTGACCATATATTAATTCATTGTATAAAACACTATCTGGCATGAAACGAATTTCGTATGATAAGCTGAATTATATAAAGATTGAAAATATATGTTCGTTTGAATCAAAATATTATATAAAGAACTCCCAAATCGTCATATTTCATTAAGAATGTTTAAACAGTGTCAATTTTACAAGTCTGTATAACGCCTAAACACATAATTTTGACGTCGTATAGTCACTCCTTGTAAATATGGATTTTTTAGCTCGAGTATTCGAAAAATGTGTCTCCGTCGGTGTATTGTTAAAGTTTTAGGGCAAGTTGGCATTTTTTCATTTTCTCCTTTATTCAAAGTGTTTTCAAAAGTCATCTGCAGCATAGGCGTCAAAAGGCGTCCATATGTGGTTAAGTGTTAACAAAGATACTTGATTGTCATTTCTTTCAAGATGGACATAACAAAGTGTGTAATCTTTGTTAAATATAACCTGAAGAAGGCCTATATATATATATATGTCTGATATATTGAATTATAGAGTGCTTTTATTATAATATTTTAGTTTTGGAAGGATTATTGATCAAACGGAAGAATCACTTAAAGACAAACTTTCCATGCTGAAGGAATATTGCTTTGAAGATGAACAGAAAGATATGGTTGATGGAGAAATTTTTGCTTCATCTACTAGATATCAAGATGTAACCAAAATATCTTGTATCGGTCTCACAGGTAATGCCATACAGAATGAGATTACAGATAGACTGGGTCCAGATAATCTGTCAAACAGTGAAAGTTCCATAAAGGAGTGTGAAGACAACTCGTTGAAGTTATCAGGCATTGAGAATGAGCCTGATAGTGTTAAGGCTGGGAAACAACCAGATTTGTTACAAGTTGGGGATAATGACAAACAAAATAAAAACATGATTACTTTTCTGAAAGGTCGTGGCTTTCAGATTGAGGAAAATGATGTAAACAATATGGAAATTTGTAGTTCATCTTCTGAAAATAAAGACTCAACCCCTGCTTCTGACGTTGGGTATGTGGTTAGTGCTATACAGCAAGATGCAACTGATGAACAGAAATCAGAGAAGCAGTCAAACACTGGTTGTCCTGAGAACATTTCTGAAGATAAAAAAATACATCCAACAGGAAGTAACAGTGAGAACCAGTCTGGTTGTCTGAAAATTGGAATTGGGTACCAACTGGAAACTTCTGAAGTTACTTTGAATGTGAAGTCACCTCCTAAGGTATTACTTTTATTTTTCAATCCTATCTTTGTTTGGCCTGGCACAGCTCTTTTTCAGCTCCACTGACTGTAAGCCAGTTGAGCTTATGTCGTGGGGATTTTTATCTCAACCATAGCATGCAGTTGAGTTTTGTCCATCATTCGTCGTCAACAATTGCCTGTTAACACTTTTGAGGCAAATCCAATCTTTATGAAAGTTTATCATACATATTAACATACATCTCCATCAAATCTACGCCAAGTTCGAAACTGATTCATGTGGGATCACAAACCAGGACACTAGCTCAAATTAAATGAAAATATTGGTAAACTTTGTCAGAATGTTTTTCTTAGTGATATCTAGACCAAGTTCGAATAATGATCATGTTGGGTCAAAAACTAGGTCACTAGGCCAAATTGAAGGAAAATCTTGTTAACACACTGGAAGCCGTGTTTTTAACTTGGTACATGTTGAAGCTTTACTAGAATGTTTGATGTTAAGTTTATCAGAACAAACATGATTCCATCAAATTTATACTAAGTTCAAACTGGGTCATGTCCGATGTCCGATTCAAATACTATGTCATTAGGCCAAATTTGAGAAAAATCTTGTCAGCACTTTACAGACTTCTTTTTTGTTTGAGCAGCTTGAAACTTTGTATAGAAGTTTGTCTGATTATATCAAGGCCAAGTTCGATTATAGGTCACGATTAGAGCTGTAACGAAAACAAAAGTTGGCAAATACGATATGTATCACGAATTCAGGCTAACGAATACAAATATTTATTTGCGAATATTGTCATGAATTTAACAACATGTAAACACATTAAATCTGAAAATATCAACTTAATATTTTCAGTACTTTATTTTATAACAGGCATAAGCAAGGGAAAGAAATTGTAAATTAAATGAAGAGTTTTAACTTGTTTTACCTGATGTCATAGTGTGATATGGAATGTCTACCTTGAATCCTTTCGTAAATCTGAAATGTTTTCATATAATCTACGTATATTTGGCTGGTGATTCAATCATTTAAATTTTCGTGTGGTTCGCCATTTTTTGTTGACGGGTTATTGTTGTCATTAAATAAGAATACTCTATTTTCAATCGAATTATAATTCAAAATTCATTAAAAACGCATTTTAAACACACATAAACGTATGTCAAAATAAATCTTAGCGAACACTACCGGTACATCTAATATTTTTATTGAGAAAATGAAAAAAACCATGTCGAAAAAATCAGTGGTCAGTTGTTGTGGGTGGGTACTATAGAAATATAGCACAGAATGCGCTATGAAGCTAAAGAGGTTTTCAAGTGTGACAAAAGGTTTGTTATGTTTGTAGTTCAGTTATATTGAAATGAATTCAATTTAAGTCATACAGTTTTTGATTATATTCGTAAATATTCGAATATAGATAAGGCAAATAGTACAGACCTGTATTCGATTATATTGAATAATCAATATTCAAATGTATCGTTACAGCCCTAGTCATGATGGGTCAAAAACTAGGTCACTAGGCCAAATTTAAGGTAACTGTTGTTAACACTGGAAGCAGAGGTCCAGATAAGGAGGGTTTTACACCTCTTTTCCCCTTAATATTATTATCGAACCAAACCGTATGTTGTGGGTACAAACGAATCGTCTCATTAAAGTTTTAGGGAAAGTTGGCATTTTCCTTTAAAGTACTTGTGCTAGAGCTTTTATCTTTGAAATAGTTACATCTTCTGCCTTTCTTCACATTGAATGATGAAGATGCTGAGTGTGACCCTTTTTTTTGGGAGGGGGGGGGGGTTAAAAACATGATTTTGGATGGTTAAAGTTTTAGGGCAAGTTGGCATTTTCATTTTTTCTTTCTCATTAAGTACTTGTGCTAGGGCTTTCATATTTGGAATATAATTAATCTAATACCTTTCTATGCTGAAGATGCCGAGTGTGATCTTTTTTGGGTAAAAAACATGATATTGGGTGTTTAAAGTTTTAGGGCAAGTTGACATTTTCATTTTTAGCTTGTCTGATTTTTTGGAAAAAAAAGACAAGCTATTGTCGTCACCTGATCGTCGTCGTCATCGTCGGCGTTGGTTAAATTTTAATTAGGGATGGCAATGGCTACCGATATTACTAACAGGTTACTCGTATAATGTTGTTACCGGTTACTCGGTTAACCGTATAGATTCATAGACAATGAACATTCACTTGCTTCAGGGTTTCGTAATTGTTGTTATTGTTTTAACTCGCATTTCCTGGTCATGTATAAATCAGAAATGCACTTGACTTTGTTATCCTCAGCACAGCGTTTGAAATACACCTGGACAAAGGATGAAGCAGGCGGCATTATGTAATATTCTGTAGATCTTTTTTTTATCGAAGTGACCGTTAATCGATTTATAATTTGTCAAATGAAAGAGATTCATAGCTGAATACATATCTTTAAATACCAACTCAGGGGGAAAATGTTACAAACTTCAAATTACTCTTTAAATCTTCTAATTGTGTTGGTAAATAATAATTAACAAAAACAACATTTACAATTTATCACGTTCATTCCAATTAGTTGTATTATCAAAACAAATGCCAAATATAATTAATAAGTCTTTATCATATATATAATTTCAGCCTTTATTAGACATCAATGTTTTAAAAAAAAAAACGTCTTTTAATTGACAATTATCCATTAACATAAACAAACTACATACAATTGTGAAGAAGGTTATAGCTAGATACTCATGAGAGCTTCCCTTCGAAAACAAGCCAGATCCATCTATGCATGACAGGATTATGGCCCTTTAAAATTGTCAAAATTGCTAAAATAGAGCTTGTGAGCACAATAGAATGTTCATTTACTATCTTATCTTCACCAAACTTAGATAGTAGTTAATTATTGATGAGAGCTTAGTTCCCTTCGAAAACCAGCCAGATGTGCCCTTGCATGACTGGATTATGGCCCTTGAAATTGTCAAAATTGCTATAATACAGTTTGTGAACACAATATAGCCTCCACTACTAATTGACCTTCATCAAACTAAGATAGTAGTTAAATAGTGATGAGAGCTTCGTTTCTTTGGAAAACCAGCCAGATCCGCCCATGTATGACTGGATGACTTGAAATTGTCAAAATTGCTATAATACAGCTCGTGAAGACAATAGAGCCTCCATTTACTATCCGATCTTCACCAAACTAAGATGATAGTTAAATATTGATGACAGATTGCTCCCTTTTGAAAACAAGCCAGATCCATGTCAGTAGAGCATAGGCCCTCATTGGCCTCTTGTTTAACAAAATATGTTCTGCTGCAGAATTGTTGTATGAGGGAAAGGGTTAATTAATACATTTATAGTTTTGTACAATGTCTCTGTGACTTCAAATGTCCTGTTTCTACTAACCCTCTTCCAGACATGCAGACGCTTTCTGACGCCTATGAAGTGTTAAATTTCATGCAAGAAGCTTTTGTTAAAATCATGAATTGCAGTTGTATAATTATAATAGTTTTAAATGATACTTTTAAATATTATTGTTTTGTGAAAAAAAAAATGTATTTTTTATTTTGCATTTTTGTAAACAAAATGACAGAAAGTATTTGGGATTTGAGGAAAGGCCCTTTAATTTCCCACATGCAGATGCGTTTTACGGCATCTCCAGCAGACCACTTTTGAAAACATTGTTGGAAAATGAGAATTGCTCGATCATAATTAGCCAATTTTTCTTTCACGACAACGTTTTCATCTTTTTTGCAGAAATGTTACAAACTTTTGTCTAGATTTTTCGAAGTGGCCTGCTGCAGATTTGTTTTATGTGCAGGAAAAGAGTTCATAGTTATGTTCTATTGCCCATGCACAGTAAGAATACATCCCCTAATTGTCTCCATGAGTGGAAAACTCCCCAAAGATGTGTTAGGGGATTTAACCAGTATTGTCACAGACCTGATTTACATAATGGCTCAATATGTGCCTATAAACTGGTGTCTATGAGAGTACAGTTTCTATCTACCAGAGTTAATTAGCTTGTTTATGACGACCAAATAAAAGACAGGTCTCTCATCTCTAGCTGCCATAAAAGACATAGTCTTAAATATAAAAAATATCTATGTTTTTGCTTTTTGACAAGGTTTTTACTCTTCTTCTCAAGGCAAGAAATTAAGAGCTTTAAGCTTTATTTTTAGGTACTTATATTTGTCTAGGAGTAAATAAGGTTGTCTAACCCTTTACCTGATACAGGTGCTTTTTGATCAGACAGCTTTTGAAAACATTCTGGTAAAATGAGTTTCTGCCAAATGGTTAAACAAATTAATTTCCTCAGTTTCTACATTATGCAAACCCTAGCAATAGCTTTTGTATGAGGAAAACAGACGCTCATTTATGTCCTTAATTTATAAAGCATTAACCCTTTCCCTCATACGACAATTCTGCAGCAGACGACTTTGAAAATATTTTGTCAAAAATTGGAAAATCTCTATAATTGAATGGATAATCTATGACTTAAAGTAGAAAACATTGTGGCAAAAGGAGAAATTACACGTTTTTTGCAATTTCTTCTTTTGTCACTATGTTTTCAAAAGGCTGTCTGCTGCAGAGGCGTCAGAAAGCGTCAATATGAGGTAAAGGGTTAAACAATCAAGAGATAGAGATCTTAAATATTTCTGCAAAGCTGTTTTCAAAAATAGACTGCTGCAAATTTGTTGCATGTCATGTGGACAACGGTTCAGAGTATTTTGCTGTGAAATCATCTTAAGAAGCAAGAACATACCATTAATGATAATGACAACAAGTCTACCCTTTCCCAAATACAACAATTCTGCATCAGACAATATTTATGCCAAAAAAGGGATAAAAGGTCTGTAAATAAAAGTCTAATCATTGTAAAGAGTTGAAAACATTGTGGCAAAAGAGAAATCATGTCATTATGAGCAATTTCTACTTTTGTCACAATCGTTTCAAATTTCTTCTGCTGCAGAGGCGTCAGAAAGCGTCTGTATGTGGAAAAGGGTTAATTTGTTGAATTGAGTCCTCTGATCACAAAACATTGTAAACAAATGCTTGACATCTCTGCAACAGACGACTTTTAAAATCATTGTGACGACTACAAAGGGAGAAATTGCTCAAACCAGCAATTTCTCCTTTTGCCAGAACATTTTCAACTTTTTCCAGTAATTATTCCTTAATTTGTAGAGATTTCCTATGTTTTAGCAAAGGTTTGTTCTTAGTAGTCTACTGCTTGTGTCTAAGATTACTCAGAGACCTAGTTTTTTACCAATCTTAATGAGCCAGTTTCACACATGAACTATACTTGATGGAAATGAGTGTTTTGATGAACTTTCATGAAAATATGATGACAAGTAGTCTAGAGTGTTCAAAAGGTTACAAAAATGCTTTTTTATTTCAAAACAACCCTTTGATGTATTATGAAAGGATTAAACTGTAACATCTGTTTCATAGCAC
>JAUELF010289090.1:0-10120 GCA_031471495.1 Clinocardium nuttallii | reverse complement strand
TGAAAAGATCATATAGTTTTTAGAGAGAATGTGAGTAAAGGGCATATGTAATTTGGGTCATGTTCAATACCATAGGAAGACTGATTATTATTACATAATAATCACCTTCCAAACATCAGATAAAAAGTATACAGAACATCTGAGCCGGTTTTTGAGAGTTTGGAACTGGTTTCATTTGCGAACATTGACCACTCTGGATTTGAGGCGGTTAGTTATTTTCACCAAGGGGAAGAACTATATGTGTTTCCCTCATTGCCTTTGACATGGCGAGGAAAGGGTGTAGTATGACCCCATTTATTCATGTTGTTTCTGTGTCCGGTATATTTAGGTACATTTAATATAACACATAAAGAGGAGCATTTTGTGAACAATACACTTTTTTCAAAAGTTCCTTGTGTATTGAATTGAACGACTTTGTAACATTTTAACTTTGAATTTTTCCAATAAAAGTCTGTATAATAGAGACTTATTCAACAAATTTGTCTAAAATCTACACCATTTAAAGCAAAAAATACTTGATACGTTTTTGTATTTAGTATTTACTTAAAGTTGTAAACTCAATTCAAGTAAATAGAAAAGCCATTATCTGCTCTTCCTGTTCACTTCTGTTTGGATTTTAAAACTAGAAACACTTAGGTTTAAAGTCAACCAAAACTTCCGCTGTAATCACTTAGTTACACTAAGTAGTCTAGGATTATGTTGTTTGACCCTGGGCAAGACAGCTTGTTTCAATAGATTAGCCAGTTTCTCGTCACGTTTTCAACAGGCTTCTCCCGTTGATGCGCAAAACGACCAATGAATTAATTAGTCAGAGTTTACCCATATACTCTGTACATATAGAACACACGGCACTATCACAATTGGTCTAAAACAGTAAGCAACTTTGTCTCCTAGACATGGTCAATGGAAAAGAGTAAAAGACATCCCTTATAATGAACCTTTTCCACTTACGACAAATCTGCAGCAGATGACTTTGAAAACATCCTAGCAAGAACGATGAGACTCTCTACAATGAAAGCGTTAACCCTTTCCTTCATAGAGACGCTTTCTGACGCCTCTGCAGCAGACGGATTTTTGAAAACAAAAAACGTGCAATTTCTCCTCAATTTCTCTGAAATTGCCACAATGTTTTCCACTTTTAGTCATAGGTTATCCATTCAATAATAGAAAGAGATTTCCTATTTTTTTTACAAAATCTGTTCAAAGGTATCTGCTGCAGAGCTGCCGTATGAAGGAAAGAGTTAAGAGTGAATCGATATGAACACATTGTGAAAAGAGGAGAAATTGCTCTCATCATAAGCAATATCTCCTTTTGGCCAATGTTTATCATAAGTCGTCTGCTGCAGAGAGTCGTCAGAAAATGTCTTCGTGTGGGAAGCGTTAACTTGGGAATTATATTGATACATTAAATGCGGAGCAATGTTTCCCATTCGTTTAAATCTCCAATTCATGACATTAATCAACTACAAGTTGTAATCATCACTACTGAGATTTGATACACGCCTCTTTTTAGGTGAAACCCCAACAGAGAAAAATATCTCAACCGCGTTAGCCGACATGCGTTTTTCACGTTCTTCACACTTGATCTATTCGCGGAGAAACGATGTATTCGTAGGTAACTCTTTAAGCGCTGACCTTCAAAAGGTAACTATTCCCTTTTCAAATTCGGCCGACTCCGTTTACCATATTATGATAGTTACGGAATATTGTGATAACTTAAATGCAAACAATGCTGTTTTCAGGTGAGCTTGCTCGTTACGAGCTGACTAACCAGGATCTGTATTGATTGCATAAACGTCGATATTGTCATTAGATCTGAACGATTTAAAAAGAGAATATGTGTAAATGAACGAAAACCTGGCAGATATAGTTTTGTCCTTATTATCAACATGTTAGAAAGTCGGTATATCAAAGCATTAAACATATACACATATTATAACACGCTAGTCATGGTAGACCTTTGAAGGAAAAAAGAAGAATGAATAGAGGATATTTGTTCGTATCGAATGGATAAGGATTATATTTCATCGAGAAGTGATAAAATTAAATATTTTCACGAGCAAATATCCTCTATTTATTCTTCTTTTTTCCTTCAAAGGTCTACCATGACTAGCGTGTTATAATATGTGTATATGTTTAAGCTTTGCTATACCGATTTGTCTAATTATATCAAACATTTTATAAATAGATAAAACTGATCATACTCTTAATTAACCCTTTCCAAAAGGACAATTATAACGCATTTGTAACAGACGAATTTTGAAAGTATTGTGGCGAAATTAGCAATATCTCATAATGAGCATTTTCTTCTTTCTCCGCAATCTTTTCCTATATTTTTTGAAGTTATATGTTTCACATTTGATAAATGCGATGAATGGGGTTAATTGTGTTTGTCTGGTTTCCATTAAATACAAGATGTGGGTTATCTGGACTTACCGTAAACATTTAAACGGGCAGTGTGGTCCGCTTGTCCAACGTTGTTAGTAGCGATACATTTATATTCCCCGCCATCCAACAGAGTGACGCTAGTAATGTTGACGTAACTAACTACGTCACCGGATGTCATCGCAAAGTCACCAACACTCACGTGACTTTGTTCTCGAACTGGTTCTCCGTCTAATAACCATCGAATAGTTGGAGTCGGGTTACCAGCAGCGATACATCGCAAGCTTGTCCGCTGTCCGGTTTGTACGAAAAGATCGCTGAAGCCGTTAATGGCCGGATGTGCAGCTGGAATAATATATAATAACATAAACTGTAACGACCTATTATGTGTTTGGAAAAATCATGTATCTTGTAGTACACGAGTGTTATAGCCAAAATAATATATTAGGGTACATGTATGTGCTCAACAAAATAGTGCTCATTAATACAGTTCAATTTAGATGTGAATTCCGTGCTCATAAGTATGTATGGGTCATTCAAAATACATTCTATTTTTAGATATTTAAAGAATATTATAAATAGCAAAGTAAAACAATTTCTTATTGGCTAAACTTCATGACTTAGTCAATTTAAAAAAGTGTTATTATGTTACTAGGTTCAAATAATATTAATGTATTCTGTTATGCTGTCACTTTTTTCTTCTGTTGTATTCAAATTAGCTATTTCAACATTGGAATTAAAGAAATGACTTTTCATAGTTTCGTGCATGCTTACCTCCAAGTAAAAGTTGTGATGTTGCTTGAACTTCAGTATCGCTATTCAACATAAAGCATTGGTACATTCCTTGATCTTGTCTTCTAACGTCAGCAATTTTCAACAAAGTCTCCGTCTCGAATATAAGTCTATCATCCCCTCCATCCATTAGGACGCCATCTTTATACCATTCAACGGAAGTGATGGGATTTCCGGTTCCGGTACAGTTAAACATGGCGGATTGTCCCGAATCGATTATTTGCCTAGCAGGTTTTACGGAAGCTGATAAAACGACTGAAAGCAAAAAAGTTAGAAATTCGATTACGGCATTTACAAACTTCTCTATATTCAACAAAACCTCAGTCCGATCAGGATCTTCCATATCTGTCGTCTTGTCACAAACATATTAATTTAGCTCCTAGAACAAATATTCAGAGCCAAACATCAAGTTTATATATGAATCACCAATATACAATATTACCCTAATCCCACTCAAATCCTGATAAGGTACCAGCACCGTTACGAACGATGTACATTAACGTCATGTTTTGCAACAATCCCTCATGAAGTTTAAAGAAGTGTATGTCAAAACCCATATGTTTAAAAAAACAGGGTAGACAAAATATGGGTAGCTTTTTTAACCATACGGGTTTTGACTACCCTGCATTTTCTATCATGTGGGCTTTGACTACCCTATGTTTTAACAATATTAGTTTTGAATATCCCCCAATGTACGCAGGGTAAGGGTTATAAACCTCGGTATGGATAGTTTTTAATGTCCCTTAATATACGCAGGGTAAGGGTTATAAACCGCGGTATGGATAGTTTTTAATGTCCCTTAATGTACGCAGGGTAAGGGTTATAAACCGCGGTATGGATAGTTTTGAATGTCCCCCAATGTACGCAGGGTAAGGGTTATAAACCGCGCTATGGAGGGTTTTTCTTGCCGTCATTTCGAGAGTATACAATTGTGATAACAAGATAAGGTGTACGTATGATGCAAATTAATGGCAACTTTATTGATATGAGCCGTCCCGCGAGACAACCAACATTGTGGACCCTGCGTAAAGTATCGACACGGATCAGCCTAAGCATGACGTACAGGCTAACCCGGACAGACACCTTTAACCTCCTGTTGAGTTTCTGTTTCAGGAGGAATCATTACGCTATACCTATACAAACCCGAGACGGAATGTGTCCGCCCTGGTTAGCCTGTGCGGAGTGCGCAGGCTGATCTGGATCGATATATTACGAAGTCCATAACGTTTATTTTCTTGTGGAACGGTTCATATGTAAAATAACGCTAAATAGACTACATCAAATTGTTCGATCTATTAGATTGCGAAAACCCATCGTTTCCCCCTATCTGAATATCCTGACAAGTGTCAGGCAGAGTTTTTAATTTGGGTGTTTTTAATTTGGCGCTAACTGTCCCCGGAGAAATAACGCAATGCATTTGAAATTGCACGAGTGTCAACACTACACGGGATTGGAAACCAGACAGACACTCTCAACAAAGCGATGGATATGGACAAGTATTTTCCCATTTGAATAGGGGCCGATTAGCTATTCCGCTTTATCTTCGTGTTTTAAACCCTTCACTACTGCAGTAGCTATTCCGCTTTGTCTTCTTGTTTTAAACCCTTCCACTACTGCAGTAGCTATTCCGCTTTATCTTCTTGTTTTAAACCCTTCCACTACTGCAGTAGCTAGTCCGCTTTATCTTCTTGTTTTAAACCCTCCACTACTGCAGTAGCTAGTCCGCTTTATCTTCTTGTTTTAAACCCTCCACTACTGCAGTAGCACTGTGAAGCATCTGCTGCAGATACACTTTAAACACATAGTGGTCAGAAGGAGAAATTGATCTCTTACTTCCCCACAATGTTTCCAACCAACTCTTTTGAATAACTAAACTTTCATTTATGAAGATTTTCTATAACTTTGCATAGATATTTACAAACCGTGATAATACATATCGACTGTCTAACGCTATGAGGGCTTTAAACTTAATTGACATTATGTTTTGTTCTAATTTATAGAAACCAACTAAAGTATGCTTTGTTTGGGGATATAACCAGTTACCTTATGGCTCCTGAGTTTGAAAACAGATAGATAAAATGCGACCCACTCATTCCTATTACGGGGTCAATGAATGGGATAGCTGGGAGGAAAAGATGGAGGAAAGTGTAAGGACTAGAAAACATTGTCCCAAACGAATTTCCATACATTATGTTATTTTGAAAGAAGGGGAAATTATTATAAAATGTAGTATATATATATATGAGATGCTACACACGAACATCAGTTTGACTTTAATTGCAATACTAATTCGATTCTAGTTTCTTGGTGTTTAGTAATAGCTGTTCTCCATGGACTATCATGATGCTTGCAAGACGTAATGGCGAAAGGGAAAGCCGCAGATCAAACTGCACGGAGTCAGGATGCTCAACGAGTGCCGATTCTCTGCGTAAACCCATTAGTTCAAGTAAAAAGTCCTTTTCCCACAAGGTTTACACTATTTTTCAGTAAAATACTCTAATTTATAGGGAGTGTCTATTGTTTGACCACATGTTTTAAAAGTCGTCTGCTGCAGATTTGTTGTATATGGGAAAGGGTTAGAACCTGTGGAAAATGTGGTATTCATAAGTTTGCATTATCCTCTTCCCATGTTGTTATGATACCATTGATATTGAGCCGTCCCGCGAGAAAACCAATATGATGGCATCTGCGTGATGTATCGACCAGATCAGTATGCACTGTCCGTGCAAACTGATCCGGGCTGACACATTCCGTCTCAGGGGATATACACATAGAGTAATGATTCCTGAAACAGAAAATCTACAAAAGGCGAATAGTGCCCATCCGGGCAAGCCTGCGCGGCATGCTTAGGATGATCAGGGTCGACACTCTACGCAGAGTTCATGATGTTGGTTTTCTCGCGAGACTTCTCGACTGAGTTACCCGTATTGTTTCTGTTCATGCGTTCGATTACCCAAACAAAAAACATCAAGAATAGCACGTGATTACATTTTAAGTATGTATAACATATTAAGTTTAAAACGATGAAGTAATAACCTTTAACTGTAAGTTGTCTGATGGCTGCTGCGGAACCTCTAGAGTTGCTAACGTTACACCTATATTCCCCGCTGTCCGATGGCACTGCCGATAGAATGACCAGGTTACCGCCCAGTTGGGAATACCGGGGGTCGTTTAGGTTCACCATCGAGTTATCTTTGAACCACCTATACGTCGGTAAAGGCCAACCGTCTGAAACACATGTCAGCTCTACCTTCTCCCCAACGTCGTCTTGGACGTCTTGGTATAAATAGTCTTCTATTGATGGACTTTTACCGCCAGCGGGGGGATCTAAAATATAAGAAAAACTGACTTTTAATAAAACATAACAATGCATGTAGATAAAAACAAACCTATCCAATTGTTGATTGATTGTATATGTACAACATGTACAACGTTTAATTTAAAATGTGTAAATCAAGAGTGTTATAAAAGGTATTTTGGGTTTGTTTTCGTTTTGTTACGATGCGTTCAACAGCTGTTCAGATGAATTAAGCTGTGTGCTTGAACATTTATCAGTAGTGCAATTGCGGTTATTTTGACACTTGTCACCCAGTCCTAATATATCACCCTAATTCACTTTACCCATTTTAAACAATATGTTTTCCTTACCAAACTAAACGATATGTTATATGAAACCCTTATGAGCAAATTTCATTAATATGTTCACATAAGTCAAATAATTATAATTTCGTTTTTCAGAAGAGTCGATCGTATTCCATAGATGTTTTCGAATTCGTCTACTGAACATGTATCATAATATGTGGGAAAGGGTTTAGGGGGTTATCCCACAGCTATTGTTTTACTTCTCACTCCATTATTTTCAGTATTGATTTGATTGTCATGAATTCCATGAATAAATTATGATTGGACAATAAGCTGGTTACATGCGTTTATACCTGGTCAATTATCAGAGTATCTGTTGACTTTAATAAGGCTATTTTTGGATTGAATGTTGAAATATAAGAAACGTTATCGATTAAAGAGCCGTTAGGTACGCTTGGAAGTATCGAAATAGTATCGTGCGCCCATTGACCTTTAAACCAATCAATCCCCCGATAACTGTTCATGTTGTAGTATTGGCGATTCTGCCATAATCACGTGGTGTACGACTACCTTCCATTATCTTTGATATCCGCCATTTTACAACGTTCATACAAAATTGGTAGTAAATCTTATTCAGTATAAGTTAAAAATTCGGTATTAAAAAGATTTTTTTTTTTTGTATGAAAGTTTGATAAAAGCACCAGGAAGGGTAGTCGTACTACTAAGTGCCTATGCTTTCTATTTCTTTTTTATTTATTAAAAAAAATACACGATTTTTTAAATATTGTTCAGCGAAAATAATTAATTTACATATATGTGTCATATATGCCAAACGTTAATGTAATTAATAATACAGTAGTTGATTGTCTTGTTATTTTATGAATAGTGAACATCCAAATTCGCTTTGTTAAAGTCGGCTATAATTGGTGAAAACGTCAACCCTGTGGTATTACCGTGTATATTAAGACGGGCTGGTAAGCTCACTCGTTCTGTATTGGTGATATTACATGTTGCTGTACATCGAAATTCCTTGTAACCATCAGGTGCTCTTACGTCACGCAGGTGTAATTCTCCGCCTTTTGTTATACTTATTCGGTCTTCTGTGGAAAAAAATATTTTTTCTGAAAATGCCTGATCGATATTTAAGATGCCTCTGTTTCAAAGGTAAGTCATGAAATATGTAAAACTTGCACACCTTGAAAATACTTGCTATAAACTTGTTGAGTTAAATCGAACAAGTCCCAAACAGCAACACAGTGTCTGTTATATGTAGCTAGTTTGTTGATACACATTGTTTTACTTCATTATGCATAACCTAATTCTGACCATTGCACCAAATTAAATTGTCATGACGATATGTTTTAAGGAAAAACACAATATAAGTCTCAATATATCATTTTACGTGCGAACAGTCAAAATACAAAATCTCATTCCAAGTACAGAAACCTTGACTAAAACAATATAAATGACAGTTAAAATTTACGCCATATCGATACTCATCTTAACTGAATGTCAAAGTCTGATTTAATTTACATACTCCACAGCATGATGTACATCACAGCATGAACCTTTTAAACGATAAGTTTATTTGCAAAAACCGACATTACAGTAATAGTAACATAGAAAAAACTATGCCTGTGCTTCCATGCTACCGGATCCAAATGAAAACAGTAATCTTCTGTGACTAAATGGCGAAAAGTGCAGAAGTCTACAAATGCCTTACTGTTGGCTAATACATATCGTCGCTCAAATACAAAATTGGTGCGTTTATTAAAACAGTCCATTTTATTGTAAACTTTGAAATGTTTGTGTACCCACCTTTTGAGTTGCTGTGTCTCCATGACGTCACTGTGACGTAATCCTTTACAAATGGTGGATTTATCTCACACCTGAAAACAGCAGTCCCTCCACGCATCACCCAAACTGAGTTCAGATTGACACTGAAACGTTCTAACTGTTCAACAATTACTGAAAATAGAAACAAGATAAGTACCTGTGTTGTTTTTTATAGTTTTCTCTTATACAGAAGATTTGAAATATTTAGCCCTTACACAACTGAAAGTTATACTGCATGTTAGAACTAGAAATGTGTTTTACAACAGATGATTTTGTAATCGTTCTAGGAGGAGGAAATTGATAACACCCAGTCGTTCAATTACATAGCATCACTCTTTTATCTATACATAAGGCTGCGCTGCCTTAGGAAAACCAATCACAGAGTACGTATAACACATGTAAACATTATCTGGTTGCGAATTTATGCTATCTGATACAAAAAGGTACTGTTTCACAGAAGTTTCTTGAAACCACTTTTAGCTTATTGTCGAAAAGCACAGAACCCTATTAGACTGCGCGGATGCGTGCACAGGTTGATCTGGGTCTACATTAATTGCGGGAGCCAAACTTATGGTTTACGCAGAGCACTGCTTAATACTATGTGTCGTGACATACTCTGTCACCAGTTACAGGCGCTTTTGTCGTGATATACTTTGTCTCTGTCACCAGTTATAGGCGCCTTTGTCGTGATATACTTTGTCTCTGTCACCAGTTATAGGCGCTTTTGTCGTGATATACTTTGTCTCTGTCACCAGTTACAGGCGCTTTTGTCGTGATATACTTTGTCTCTGTCTCCAGTTATAGGCGCCTTTGTCGTGATATACTTTGTCTCTGTCACCAGTTACAGGCACTTTTGTCGTGACATTGCCAACGGGGTTACAAACGTTTTACGTTACGTCAATACCTACTTCGACGACAATCTGTGTACATAAAATGAATACGTTTCATGTCAACTTCATTCCAACAAGAAGTATTGCAGTAAAGTGCAACACAATTTCAAATTGCGGATTTTCAAACAGATAATAGATACTCATGCAGAGCTGCAGTTTAAAAGATAAGAACAGTAAAGACAAAGCGTGGTAAAGATATTTCCAATTTCTGATATACATGACTTCAAATACGATTGGTTTACCATACTTGACATTGATCAGCATTAAACCGTTTTTACGGGTATAATACACTTACAACAAACACGCCAGTGCAACTTAATCTTAGACTTCATTGCTACCTATCAATATATTCATTGTTATCAACGACAACTAAATATATGTTTATATGAAAGCGCTTGACATAATCAAGAATTAAGTCTAGAAATGTAGAAGGATAAGTGACATTCCTGATACTCCCAGGTTTCTGTACCGGTTACATTTTCACATTCATTGTTCGACCTTCTGTTAGCGTACACACGTCTTGTATCATTATTACTTTCATTGTTCGACCTTCTGTTGGCGTACATACGTCGTGTATCATTATTACTTTCATTGTTCGACCTTCTGTTAGCGTACATACGTCGTGTATCATTATT